>CAUYQU010032852.1:0-122279 GCA_963574635.1 Cheracebus regulus | reverse complement strand
TTGTTTGCATACTGGGCTTCTTAAGGGAAGACCAGGCTGTGCAAGCAAGGGAGAGGGGAACATGCCCGAGCATGTCTGAGCTTGCTCGGAGCATGCCTGAGCTTGCTCGGGGCTTGTAGAAGGGAAAAAGGGGCGGGGGGGCGGTGCGTCCGAGCTCCCAGCAAGGCAACCGGCCTTACAACTACAAACAAGACATTAAAGGACAGTTATTTCTGAAAGAATAACTGAAAAAAAAATTAAAGTGAGTCCTATGATTATCAAGTTTACTTCCTTAGGACAGTTTCCAGGAAAATAGGCAGAAACAGAAAGCCACAGTGGGACTCAAAACATTTCCCCAAATTGAGAAATGGATCTGACATTTTGAGGAGCTGTAGTTTGTAGAACTGAAAAAACACAGAGAGGAGAACACAAGAGAGAAACCTGGATATACACAATAGCACTCACACTGGTTAATCAGAATACTGATCTGTTAATGTTTATGACAAAACTCCCAAGACTCAGATAAAATCACCAAATGAGATTAGAAGGAAATTATGTCCATTTCCAACAGCCAGAACAGAATTCTTAAGTAACAGCACATTGGATAGAGTACTTAGAAAACAATTAGCTGTAGACTGAGCCTGGTCTAAAACTCTGGATAAAGTCATGAAAGCAAGACTTGAAAGGGTTCTTCTTTCCAAGAAAGTTAACATTCTCACAGTGGGAATTTAAAGAATTTGTCAAGGAGTACAAAAATATCAAATACTCAACATATTAAAATTACTAATGTTGAGGATCCAATAAAAGATTATCAGAAATATGAAAATTCTGGAAAATATGACCCATACTTAGTGTAAGGTTTGTTTCCGAGGATAAAACGAAGAAACTGAGGCCAGCACCAAAATAATCCAATGCAAGGGAATTTATTCAGACTCCCGGGTGAGGTTCTGCGGTCCGGACAGGAGGGGCCGGAGAAGTCGCACAGACTCCTCTTAGACAGGGGGTTTTTATAGTGAGTCTATTTTTAGACAGTGAGTCTATTTTTAGACAAGGGGTTTTTATACGGAGTGAAACAGCTCGATTGGTTGTGGGAGAGCAAGACTGCTGTTGGGTAAGTTACAAGCCTTGACCTAGGACTTGGCTTGTTAAAACTCGGCTGCTATTGGTTGTTAAGGCTTACCTGCTATTGGTTGTTAGGGCTTAGCTGCTACTGGTTATTAAGAAGCTATGGTTGCAGCACTTTGTTTGCATACTGGGCTTTTTAAGAGAAGACCAGGCTGTGCAAACAAGGGAGAAGGGAACATGCCTGAGCATGTCTGAGCTTGCTCGGAGCATGCCTGAGCTTGCTCGGGGCTTGTAGAAGGGAAAAAAGGGGCGCGGGGGGTGGAGCGTCCGAGCTCCCAGCAAGGCAACCGGCCTTACACTTAGGACAATTTATCAATCAATTGAAACAAAACCAAAATTAACACAGACATTACTTTTGGCAAAGATATTAAAAACAGTCATTTAAAAATATTGTGTATAGTTATACAGTTAAGTAGAGGGATATGAAATATAAAGAAGATCTAAATGAACTTTCAGAGATGAAAACTATAATTTCATAAGGGAAAAATATATATTAAATGGGATTATCAACAGATTAGATATAATAGAAAATAAGATTAGTGAACTTGAAAACAGAAATAGATGGCAAATTCTAAACCAAATTTTAAAAAATAATACCTTACCTATATACTGTTTTCTATCATCTATGTATCTATCTATCTGAATGTATAATACAGCATGACCAAATAGTTTATTTTAGAAATGCAAGGCTAGCTTAACTTTCAAAAAATAATGAATGCAATTTAACATATTTTTAAAAACAACAACAAAAAAATGATAATCTCAATAGACTCAGGATAACTATTTAACAGAATCCAACACCCATAGATTCAGATTATAAGGGGTTTTACTTTACTAAAGAGCATCTGTGAAATTCCATAAATAACATCATACTTGGTAAAATACTGAATGTTTTCCCCCATAGAAAAAGTTCAAGGATGTTACTCTTGTGACTTCTATTTGACATTAAACTGCATGTTCTAGACATTGAAATCAGGCAAGAGAAAGACATACAAAGCACTCTGATTGATATATAAATGAAGATATAAATCTCTCACCTTTCTGAAGAGAATGTGACTATGTGGACAATATGGTAAAATATAAAAATTAAAATCAGTATATAATAATAAATACTATTACTGTGTTATATCAAAGAAAAATCAGGAAAGGAAATATAGAATATTTATATCAGAAATATGAAATACTTAAGGATAAATCTGACCAAAGATGTAAAAGACATGTCCACACTAAAAACTACAAAAATGATTGAGAGAAACGTAAGAATACCTGAGTAAATAGGGAGATGTGATTATTCATGTTTCAGAAGACCAAATATTGGACATCTCAAATTTATCTGTATTTTCAACTCAATCTAAATTTTAATTACATCAGATGTTTTTGAAGATTTCCTAACTGATTCTAAATTTAATTAGGAAGTTCAGATCACATAAAATACTAAAAAAATTATAGAAGAATTTAAAAACTAGCAGTACTTGTTTTAAAATGTATTAGAAGCCTAGAGTAATCAAGACAGTATAGTATTAATGCAGGGATAGAAAAATATCAGTGAAACACAATAGAGAATCCATGAATAGATCCACACATATGTAGGCAACTGATTTTCGACAAAAGTACAAAACCAATAATGTGAAGAAAAAATATACATTAAATGAACTTTGATAAATACTACAAATCTTATACAAAAATTAGTTAAAACTGGGTCATAGATCTAACTATAAATTTTAAATTATAATTTATCTTAAAGAAAATATAGGAGAAAATCTTGTGATTTTAGTTTGGGTAAAAATTTCTTAGATATGACACCAGAGCATGATTCATAAAATAATAATAATTAGACTTTATCAAAATTTAAAATGCTTGATCTTTGAAAAATACTATTAAAAGAATTACATGACAAGCCACAGACTGGTGGAAAATAATTACAAAGCATATATATCAAACAGACACTAAGTTAACACAAATATGTATTTATTTATAATAATATAAAACAGGAAACAGCCCAGTATCAATCAACAAGTGGAAATAATAAACTAATTGTGTTATATCTGTACAATAAAACATGATTTGTCAAAAAATTAAATATTGATATATTTTTGACATAGTTTATTCTCAAAATTATGCAGAGTGAAAGAATTCAGGGAAAATGGGTATATAATATATGATTGCATTTACATAACATGCTAGGGGTTACAACCTGATATGCAATGACAGAATGCTATCAGTGGTTTCTTGGGCAGGAGTGAGGGACTACAAATAACACAAAGAACCTCTGGGTGCTGATATATCTGTTTAATGTTTTATTTGGTGATGGTCTTATCGATGTATACAAATACCGTAATTTAACAAAGTTATGCCTTAAATATGTACCATTTATATATCTATTATAAAAAAATAAATTTTGAGGGCCTCAATTATATATGCTGGATTGAATATACATTTATCTCGATTTTCTACCGAAACATCAATAAAATGAGAGTAAAATATTGAAAAATCTTCTCACAGTGAGGAAATAGCAAAAGGTTTGGTTATGTAAAATGATTTTTGAAAGCTAGAGATGAAATTCTGTTTTTTAAGAGAAAGCTAGACCTTAATTGCTTGCTGAGAAGAAAATCAGTAAGAAGCTGAAATGCAGTGACTGCCACGGAAACTCATCCCAAACTGCTCAGAAAACAGAGGCCTAAGAAAAAAGGACAGAAAGAGCACTGAGGCTAAAACAAGCAAGTTGTTTAAAAATGTGAATAGTGTGATTAGACCTGACTTTGAAAAGTTAAATCCATCTTACTATCATAAAAATATGCATATAACCCTTTCTCTGCTTAGCACAGAGTTCTGTCTTAAGCACCCTTATACTCATGAAGCAAAGATGAGAACAATTGCTCCTGGGGAAATGTCTGTCCCCAGAAGAAAGAATATTCTGATGTGAAATATTCTCTTCTTAATGACATTGAAGGGAAGTCTATCAATTAAAATTTAAGCTTCTCACACAGAAATTCCAATGAGTATTTTAGTGCTTCAATCTGAAACAAACTGCTCACTATACATTGTTGGATATATGAGGAAAACCTACATAAACAGTAGAACATGACCATAAAAATAATTAAGAGATTTCTGTGTATAAGAGAAGCAATTGTACCATGAAATAACAACAGGATGTTATTTAGAAAAGGATCAAGAGAGAGCATGAAAATATTCTTGGGAATTACAATTATCAAAGTCAAAAATTAATAAGTATAACCCAAGTTAAAAATGTCTTAGAATAAAGAAATGAGTAAACTGAAGATATTTCTGAGGCATGAGATGTTTGAAAGGTAGAGATGGGCAAAATTAGAGAAATAGTAAGTATAATAGATGTTTAATTTAGAGGATACCAAATCCATGTAAAAAGAACTCCAGAAACATACAACAAAGAAAAAGAGAGGAAGAAAGTAATGAAATATAGAAACTTAAGTTTCTATATTTTAAGAGTTCAATGATGATATACACACTCAAATATAACACTGCAAATTTTTTGAGCATTAAAAATATTCTTATAACTTAATAAAATAAATGACTTTACAAACAGAAGATTAAAGTTCTAATACCATTAGAATTCTCAATAACCCTATCAGAGTAGAATGCAATAGACATGTCTTTTCAATTTTGAAGGATCAAGATGTTCATTCAAATATTATATATGCAGTCAAACTGTCAATCAAATATGATTTTTTAAAATGTCCCTCCCATGAGCTCTCTCTCAGTAATCTTTTGGAAGATATGTTCTATGAACACTGGAAGAAAAAGGAAGATATAAGAAGCATGAAATATGGGATCTACAAAAGTGGTCAAGGGAAGACCTCTGAGGACAGTCTGAACTACCCTAATGAAAACAGTCATTCTTCCTTGAATCAGAGAAAACAGACTTCTGGAAAGATATCTCAAAAGAGCAAGAAAATTTCCTGACAAATTTGACTGCACTGAGTTGGGTTTTAAATTTCTGTTGAAGTATCATAAAAGAATTATAAAATGATGAAAGTAATCAACATAAAAAATTCAATGACTAACCCTAGGAATACCAAGTGTTGTACAACAGAACCAATGTGTTTATTAAACATTACTTAGATCCTGAACTTTAATAATCTTAAGAAGATCTTTAATATTCATTTATCTTTAGTAGTCTTAAGAATGTAAGAAAGACATATTCACTGAACTGATTCTTGATTATTATTTAATGAATTATTAGATGTATTTATTCTCTGAACATATTTCTTTATCTCTGAAAGTATAATACAATTTTATAACCAATCAATAGCATCTTACAACAGCCCTTCACCAGGCATCCTTTGTGATGTAATTGTCCTTCCAGCACATGAAGGAATATGAATATTAATTTTAGTGGCATGTCTGGACAACTATAACACCTGCATTTTTTCAGTCAGTAAACAATTTAATTACCAGTTAAGCAAGAAACAAGAGCATCAGTTTTTATCTGAAAACTTTCCACTGACATCTCTTAAGATCAAGAAAATGTCAACATGTTAGAAGCTTAGAAAAAATTTAAGAGACAATAGTGAAGTGGTGTTTTACAATATGCTACATTTTCAGCATCCTTGCAGTACACAGGACAATAATATTGTTGTGGAAATCATAAAGAATAGCCCTATGTTGAAAAGTGATTCCTAAGTCAGATTCTTAATAGAAGTAAATTTTGTGAAAACCTTAATCAATTTTTTATATTTTTCTTCTTCAGTAGGCAAAATTATAATATATGGTATGAATCTATATCTAAATAAGTCTAAAATGTCTCTTCAAATGGGTATAATAAAAATTCTTAATGTTAAGAAAACATTGTGTTATAGTTTAATTAGAAGCATTTTATTTTTCTAAGTACAAGCATAAAGTAATTCTACACCTTATCATCAGTGGCAGCTTAGATTTAAGTGAATCAGTAACATAGCGGAGGAATAGAGATAGCAAAGGCTACTATTGCTATTGCTATTGCTGGGGCTGGAGCAAGACATAGGGTCTGCAACAACACTTAGTCAACTCCAGGGATATTATTCATACATATATATATATATACACACACACACACATATATATATGATGCATCTTGGCATGCAAGACAAAAAACTGTGCAGAATGGCAGCCAGCCCAGAGTGAATGAGTTAAAACATTATATTTCTAAGGGAGAAGTCAAAACATAACATCTGAAATTAAAAGTTTAGGTAATTATAATGTAAAGACAGCATTTTGAAATTCAAAAGAAATTGCAGAAGAAACTTGTAAAAGAATTGAAAGGCATCATTCACAGGCACCAAAACGTGGAGACCATTGACTTCTGTTTTTTTAATTGAAAGGCTAATAACTTATTTGTTTTTAATCGAAGTACATAGGACCCTTTGGTAAAATTTAAAAATAATAATATAATTAAATAATTGTAATAGGACAAAAGATATTTGAATGTTCATTACATTGAACAGAATGTAGGAAAAGGTAAAACATAAACATCATGTTTAGGTGGACTACATCTGTTTTCTGCTTTTTGTGATAACTTAAGTTACAAAATTTTACACTGTTCATAAAATGCTTTATCTGTGAAATATCAATATAAGGTACTTACACATTAGCTGTGCTACATAACAGTGTTTTCTGAAAGAATAGCATTAAAGTGTTTTACTGCTAATATTAAAGATGATTTTAGACCTTGGTAGCATGCAGAAAAAAGGTTTCAGCAAAATTGGATGTGGCAGTATGGGGAATGAGAAGGCAGAAAGGTCAAGAAGATGTGGCACTAGTTGATAACAGAAAGTCAGAGACAAGGACTCAAGGATGACATTGTTAGGAGATTTCCAGAGAAGGAAGAACAGCTGTGGATTTCCCTATTTTAAAAGCAGAGCATGCTTCAAATGCCCAGAGGTCTCTTACCTACTGTAAGAGAGAGTTGGATGATCACTTTTCCTTTCCTGACAAAATTGGAGGCTGTTCGAGTGATTATCTGCCATCTGTTGTCTACAGTGGTTCAGTAGTTGAAGAGTCCTCTAGAAGTGGGGGGAGAAAGAGCTCATTCTCGACGGAAGGTTGAATGTGCATTCAGAGGTAGTTCAGCTGAGCAAGTGCCCAGCTAATCCCCTTTGCACACAGGGACAAGGCTGCCACCAACTCTAATTGATTCTGAAATGAATCTGTATAGAAAATTAGAAGGTTTTGGATTCCCATGTGAGCTTCAATAAAGAGCCAGGATGTAAGCCTGACAGCTGAATGGATTCAGAAATGAAAATCTGATAAGCGGCTTAAAACTGTACTTAAGTCCAGAAATGATTTGAATGCTGTTGTTAATGGCACATTGTATGTTGTCACCTAGTTAATTATCTCTGAAGATGAGTTCTTGCAGAGGAGAAGATATGCCATTATTCCACAGCTTTTCCTCATCACATATTTATTAACAACCTCCCCCTCTTCCCAACTATCATTACTAGAAGGCAGAAAGAAAGGATTAGGCCACAGCAGCTCCTCTGTAGCTGTCAGTTCACTGTGCCAAACTTCAAATATGAACTGTTGCATGTACTGTCACCGACATTTCCTTTTACATCTTCATTTGCAAATGAGGAGCTGACATTTGTTAGGCCTTGTATTTGCACACAGTTTCACCACATGAAAAGCAAACACTGTCACTGCTGGCCACTTTGTTTATTCCTTTGCAGATACTATATGGCCTATTTAGAAATTTTCTTCAGAGTTTTTTTTTTTTTAACTAACTGAGATAGATAGTCACAGAGCTACATGTCCTCATATTTTATTCAGGAAGCTGTCTGCAGTTTAGGGAGCGTGCACTGCATTTGATAGCTATTTAAAACTGTATTTTTAAAACCGGTTTGCACTTTTCTGGTTTATTTTCTTTGGGCTTATTTTTCTCTAGATAAAATGTAGGTTCATTTCATGATTCAAGAGTTCAGATTTCTTACACATTGATTTTTTTAATAATAGGAAAATATTTTCTACCAAATGAAAACAAAGAAGTAAATTTTAAAAGTAGAATACATTTTCCAAACGTTGTTGGTTTATTAAAGTTTTATCTGTTCAAAAGCGACTTGACAATGTCAACATAAAGTCATTGAGACAATCATCTATTACTATTAGGATCTTTTTGTGATACAGAGACTTATAAGCAACCTCATGGAGCATATTTATGGCTGCAGGTGAGCTACATCTTAGCTCAGAAAAGTGGAGACCTATTTGCTAATGCATCACCTAAAGCATTAATTTTTTGCTTAATTCCCAATTAACTAAAAATCCCATGAATGTAATTTTGAGTATTCTAAAATGAATGACTCAAAATGTTACCTGTTAGGACAATTTAAGAAGAGAAAAATGGAAAAAACATTTCATGGCGATTAGATCATTTTGATAAACAGAAAAGGCATTCGACCAAATTCAACATCCCTTCAAGATAAAACTCCTAATAAATTGGGTATGGAAGATATGTACCTCGACACAGTAAAGGCCGTTTAAGCCAGACCCGCAGTTAGCATCATATTGAACAAAGAAAGTGGAAACCCTGTTCTCGAAGACCAGGAACAAGACAAGAATGCCTGCTTTCACCTCTTTCACTCAACATTGCACTGGAAGTCCTAGCAATAATACTTAGGAAAGAGAAAGATAAAAGGCAATCTGAATTGAAAAGAAGAAAGTCAAATTGTTCCTGTTTTCAGATTATGTGATTTTTTTCCTTTTTTCTTTTTGCACATGCAGAATTTATTTTCTATGTGATTCTAATTAGAGAAATGATTTTCAGACAAAGCAAATGTCTTTTGCCATAAAACCACTTTAAAATCACTTTAAAATTTTTCTTTAATTTCCATAGGTTATTGGGGAACAGGTGATGTTTGGTTACATAAGTAAACTCTTGAGTGGTGATTTGTGAGATATTGGTACACTCATCACCTGGGCAGTATACACTGCACTTGATGTATAATCTTTTACCCCTCATCCTCTTCCTAGCCTCTCCCAAGCCCCCCTCTGGATTCAGGTGATTCTCCCACCTCAGCCTTCCAAATAGCTGGCACGGCAGGTGTCTGCTGTGACTCCCAACTTTCTTATTTTTTGTAGAGAAGAGTTCTAAGTTTGTCTTGAACTTTTGGGCTCAAGCAATATTTTTGTCTTGGCCTCCATAATGCTGGGATTACCGGTATGAGCCACCACATCCAGCCAACATGATTTCATTTATATAAAATCTAAATCCTCCACCAAAAACTCTTTAATCTGATAAATAAATTCAGTGAAAATTCAGTATACAAAATTATCATATGAAAACTAGTAATATTTCTGTATGTTAAGAGTGAGCTATTTGGAAACAGAATCAAGAAATCAATTTACAATAACAACCAGAAAATAAGATAACTAGGAATAAACTTCACAAAGGAGGTAAAAGATCTCTCTACCGAAACCTTAATATTCATGAAAGAAAGATGATACAAATAAATGGAAAGATTTCTTGTATTCATGGCTTGAAAAACTTAATATTGTTAAAATGGTCATACTACCCAAAGCTTGTACAAATCTGTACAAGCAATGTATAGATTTAATGCAGATTGTCTATCAAAATGTCAATGACATTCTTCACAGAAATAAAAAAAATCCTAAAACTCATATGAAACCACAAAAGGTCCCAGATAATCGAAGGCATCCTGAGTAAAAAGAATAAAGCCAAATGCATCATATTTCCTGACTTTGAAATATATTACAAAGCTATAATAGCAAAACAGCGTGGTACTGAAAAAATACACATAGTCAAATGGAGCACAATGGAGAGCTCAGAAATAAATTCACACACCTCCAGACAAATGGTTTTTGACAAAGGTTCTAAGAACACACACTGAGGAAAAGATAATCTCTCCAATACATGGGGCGGGGAAAACTGTATATCCATATGCAGAAGAAAAAAGCGGCTCCTATCTCTACCCATGTACAGATATCAACTCAAAATATGTTAAAGACTTAAATGTAAAGGTTGAAACTGTGAAACTACCAGAAGAAAACGTAGAGGAGATGCTTCATGACAATGAGCTAAGCAAGGGTTTTGTAAATAAGACCTCAAAAACATAGGCAACAAAAGCAAAAATAGAAAAATGGAACTATATCAAAATAAAAAGATTTTGCACGGCAAAGGCAAGCAAAGAGTAAAGAGTCAACCTACAGAATGGGATAAAATTTGCAAGCTGACAATAAGTTAATATCCAGAATTTATAAGGAAATTAAATAACAGGAAAAATAAAACATTCTGAATAAAAGGTGATAAAATATTTTAATAGATAATATTCAAAGAAGACATACAAATGGTTGACAAGTATGTGAAAAAAATGTTCAACATCACTAGTCCTCAGAGAAATGCAAATCAAAACCACAAAGAAATACCACTCACTCTAGCTGGAATGTCTGTTATCAAAAAAGCAAAACAAAACAAGTGTGGGTGAGAATGTGGAGAAAAGGGAACATTTACATACTGTTAATGGGAATGTATATTAATACAGTCATTATATAAAGTAGTATGGAGATTCCTCAAAAAACTGAAAATAGAACTACTGTATGATCCCACAGTCTCATTACTGGATATATGTCCAAAGGAAATAAAATCAGTACATTGAAGAGATAGCTGCACTCTCAGTTTATTATAGCACTATTCATATTAGCCCAGATATGGGATCAATCAAAGTATTCATCAATGGATTAACAGATATTTTAAAAGTGTCTTATATACACAATGAAATACTATGCAGCCATAAAAAAGAATGAAATCCTGTCATTTCCAGTGTCATGGATGGAACTTAGGACATTATGCTAAGTGAAATAAGCCTGGCACAGAAAGTTAAATATTGCTTGATTTCATTAATAATGAAAAATTTTTAAAAAAAGTTGACATCGTAGAAGTAGAGAACAGAACAGTGGTTACCAGAGACTGGGGAGGGACTAAGAGACAGTAGGCTGGGGAGAAGTTGGTCAAAGGGTACTAAGTTACAATTAGCTAGGCGGAATAACCTCTGGTGTTCTGTTGCACAGTAGGGTATCTGTGGTTAACAGTAAGGTATGGTATTTCACATATTACAAAATAACTAGAAAATGTTTTTAAATGCTCTTACCACAAAAAATGAAAAATACATGTGATGAGAGGCTACACTGATTTGATAATGATACAAGATACACATGTATTGAATCATCAAATTGTACCCAGTAAATATGTATGAATACAATTTATCAATTTTTTAAAGAATGGTAACTAAAATTCTTTACTCTAATTTTATCAGGTCTCTCGGGCTATATTTGTTAGTCTTTATTCCCTATAACACGTGCCCCATAAATAACATTTCTCTAAGATATTTAATCATAAACTGCATTCCATTTATCATCCACATCTGATGCTATTCCTCTTTGCATTTCACTAGACCCTACTAAATTGCTGTTCTTTGCCTCTAACCTACCCAGATGTCAAAAGTTTATAAGCAAATAAAATATTGTAAATGATAAATGTAGAGCATTGTATAAAGTCAGTGTTCTCTATGCCAAAGATGATACAAGGAAATGACTGTACCTGCCTAGCATGCTAGGAGATATTTTCCTGGGGACAGTGAGAGAGAAAGAGAGAGAGAGATTATATTTGTATCTCATATCTGCTGTTTTTCAGAACTAAGTTAAGATCAGTTAACTTGAATAAATAATCTAACCTTCAATTGGTTATTTTTAAATGTTTCTCTTTATTTCATATTGCACTGCTTTTTCTCCTTGCAGAAAAAATACAACTCATTTATGACTTAAATATTATTATTAGGTTGATTTTCAGAAATGCAAATATCGTAAGTAAATGCCAAAGGAAATATCTGCCTAGATATCATGTAAATGACAAAAAAACTTAAAATGGTAAGAAAATGTCAGAAGTATAGCAAGTGAAGTTTAATTGAGCTTAGCTCAGAAGTGTTTCAACTATTTATTTGAAAACCAAAGGACTATATTCCAAATTGGTGCAAAAAAAGGAGTACAAACTAGATTTGTGGAAAGAAATTTCTTTTTCAGTTCAACTCTTTCATTGAAATTTATGTGATTTATGCATTGTTTTTCTCATGAGAAAATAAGGAACTTGAAACAAGTGTGATAGAACGAGAAAGTCCATAAAATATGCCTGTTATTTAGATAGGGTGCTTAGTGAAGAAAGCTAAAGAAAATCAACTTTGAAAAAGAAAATTTTAAAAGTATTCTTTAGTATACGTGTTTGTTTTCACTAATGAAAACATTTGTAAATGGTGTCACTTTGTGTCTTTCTACTGAGCATTTAAATATTTCTAGTAAACTTAACATTTCATAGGTCTGTTATCTCTGGTAAGGCAAGGCAAGCTTAATATCTGTGAAATAAGCAGGCAGATGCCTCATTAAAACACCACCCTTCTACGAGATACGGGGGCTGGTTGAACTAAGCTATATTTGGAAGTACTGTGAAAAGTATCAATTACTTTTGACCTTTCACCATCCTTGATTTTTTACTTTATTTACTTATCAGATAGTTTGCTATACTCCCCAGGTTATTTCATTCCCATCTTAATACTATATCACTTTATTTTTAATAATTGGACAACAGCTACATTATCATCATTATGGCAATGATAAAAAAAAGAATGCCAAATTTACTCATTAGTTTTAGTAATTGTTCAGATTGTTTTTATATTTGCATAAAATACTTTTTTTGACATTATAAAACAAGGATGTTATGCTTGGCCTCCTTGACAATGTAGATAGCATCATGTTATAAAATTATCAGTTTATTTCTCTTAATAAACTATGATTTGTGATATATATATCACAAATTAAATATATATATTTGCATATATATAAAACCTTTCTTCTATTTAGATATACTGCTTTCTAAATAACATGTTTTATATGTGTGTATATACATATGTGTGTGTGTGTGTCTGTGGAGATATATATATATGTGTGTATATATATATATATATATACACACATATATATATATATATCTCCACAGACACACACACACACATATGTATATACACACATATATATATATACACACACACACATATATATATATAACATGCCTGTTGTTTAGATAGGATTTTTAGTGAAGAAAGCCAACAGAAAATCAAGGTTGAAAAAGAAACTTTTAGGAGTATCCTTTATTATGAGTGTTTGCTTTTACTAATGAAAACATTTGTAAATGGGGTCACTTTGTAAATACATATATATTCACTACTTGTCTTAGGAAGTATTTTCTATGCTAGGTCCTTTGTTTGGGCATTACATTGGCTACCACTTGCAGGATTATATCCAATACAACTAAGACCTGAATTTTCACATTTTTATAATTAAAAAAATGATGATCTAGGTCTTAGTTGTACTGGATGTAATCCTGCAAGTGGTATCCAGTGGCATAACATGATTCTAAGTAAGAAATCAAAAGCAGCTCTTAAAACACAGGAGGCTATAATTTGTATAACATGAACTCCACCCAGTCTACAATTTATTGGATCAGGAACTAAAGAATGATGCCTCAAGTTAAGCTGGATAGTGGCTTATAAAATGCAAAACATGAGATCAGTGTCTAACAAATTCATAGTATCTCATTATTAATTAATTGGCTAATTATTAGCATATCTTATTTTGGTCTGAGTCCTCATTTGAGGAATGTAGTTTCAAACTGTAAAAAGAAACAGGAAATACATAATAGTGAAAGAAGTAATGCATAGAACAACAAAAAATGTAAGGAATAGTACTACAATAAGGAGAAGGGGTCCTTCTACGAAAGAAAGACTGAATGACCAATTCATAAGAGCAGACTCCTATCCAGAAGTTATGTGTCTCTGCCAACATTACTGTTTTATATTTTCAGTGAATCCATTGACTAGGTATTCATTAACAAAGTTAATCTAAACATGATTCCCTTTTAGCAATTTACAAAAGGCTTAAAAACAGGCATAGGAAAGATGATGAGTAAATAAATTAAAAGAAGCCATACCTATAGAAATCATTTTGACAAATTAAAAAAAAATGTCTAGGGGTACATGTTACTGTTCATAAAAAAATAGAAAGAGCATAAAAATTGTCACTGAACATTTACAATTTAATTGGTGTGATAGTTAATTGTATATGTCAGCTTGGCTAAGCTAAGCTATCTGTATCAAAAACCAGTCTAGATGTTTCTGTGATTTTTTTTGTATTAACTTCAAATAATAGACTTTGAGTAAACAGATTACCCTCTATAAAGTGTATGTGTCTCATATACTCAGTTGAGGAACTTAGGAGAAAAATCACTTAAGTCCTCTAATAAAAAGGGAATTCTGCCCCCAAACTGTTTTCAGACTCGAGCTAAGCATCAACTCTTCCCTGAATCACGAGACTGCTCTAAATTAGAAATTTTAGACTTGTCAGCCTCCACAATCATATGAGCCAATTTCTTAAAATAAATTTCATATGTATAGAGCTATATATATATATATATATATATATATATATATACATCTATCTATATATGTGTATTATTAATTCTTTTTTCTCTGAAAGATTCCTAATACAATATATTATCTTTTTAGCAATAATCTTCATTGGTATCTGTAATTGGTATTATATTAGCATTTCAGAATCCACAGAGAGTAAATGATAAATATATTTGGGAAATATCAAGGATTGGGATAACTGTTCTTGATTTAATCCTGCTTGTAATCAACTAAGGGACATTGTTGTTGCCTCTGGGTGACTCCAGGGAGTCACATCAAGAATACAACAATGTTCCCATCACTAATCAGGCTAATCAGGAGAACTTTCATCTTTTTCATAGTAAGGAAATCTGGGTACAATAAACAATCAACATCAACCACAATATGTGACAAGTATCAGTATTTACATTTGCTATTAGTTTCAGAGAGTTACATGCTAAAAACCAAGCTTGACAGGTATATGGACTCCATCTCTCCAAGGTTACACTTTGATAATCATGGTCACATTGAAAAATTAGATGTAGAATTTCTAAATTCTGAAGAGTATCTTCTCCTCAGCTTGAGTGAATCCCCCTTTCCCTGTTACAGAGATTGCCTTTTGTTTCTCTAATTCTCACTATCCTGAAACTCACAGCCCTGTCTTCAACAGAGCCTTCATTTTTTTTTTCAGAAAAAATAAAGCATTTAGTCATCAAGAAACAGGGAAAGAAAAGATACAAACGAATAGTGTTGAAAGATATTTCACATGCTAGAATGAGTAGATTACCTTTTCCCTAGTGAAATCTTAGAGGTACTTGCTAAAAAAAAAATTAAAAAAGGCTTCTATCTCCTGTGTTAGCACAGATAGGCTAGGTTATACTGCTATGAGAAATCCTAAAATAAATCTTAATGGCATTTTAACAACAAAGGGTTTTTTTCTTATTTATACTATGTGTCCATCACAGAATTAACTGAAGATTCTGCTCCAGATCTCCTAGTTCAGGTCTCAGGCTGAGAAGGTATCCATGACAGAAAACCCTCCATCAGGATTGCAGGAAGACAGGAAGATGGTGAATCCTTCACTAGATTTTGCAGCATTCGTCTGGAAAAGACACACATATTTCCACTCACATTTCATTGGCCAAAGCATTGGCCACAATTAACTACAAAGGATTGGAAAGGTCTGATCTTACCATGTGTCTGAAAATGTATTAATCAGAGATATTTGACAACTTCAGTGATCACCACACTTTCCCTGCAGATGCACAGTTCAGGAAGGTGACTGTAAGCATTGTATTTGGAGGACATTGCTGAGGGTGATGTAGACCACTGTTCTCCAACTTTTATCACACTAGGGACTAGTTTTGTGGAAGACTGTTTTTCCACAGACCTTCAAGGAGGAGGGGATGGTTTGGGGATGAAACTTTCCCACCTCGGATCATCAGACATTAATTATATTCTCATAGGGAGCATGCAATCCAGATCCTTCACATGCACAGTTCACAATGGGGTTCCTGTTCCTATGAGAATATAATGCTGGTGCTGATCTGACAGGAGGCAGAGCTCAGCTTTGCTCCACAGCCTAAGGCTCACCTCCTGCTGTGAAGCCTGGTTCCTAACAGGCCAAAGACTATTACCCATCTGCTGCCCAGAGGGTGGGGACCTCCTATCTAGACTAAAGCATCATTAATCAGCCCACAGGAATGAAGCATCTACTAGACAATAAGCAACATATTAAGTCACTTACACACATTTTCTCCTATATTTTTCAAATTACCCTATAAAGTATTATTATTTTTGCAATTATGTGGAATGAAAGCTGCCACTATAATACTTAAGTTATTTGATCAAAAGTCATACAAGTCAGAATTCTAAGTCAGGCTTTTCTCATTCCAGAGCCAAAGCACTTAAATCCACTTGTTATTCTTTAATGCTGTCATTGTTCATAATGAGAGTTTGAGGATCAGAGACATGGGAAAAAACTACAACCAATGAGTCAGGGAAGATAAATGAGGAATAATCAAAATGTAAAAAGCACATGGCGACCTAGATAAATGGGATAAAGTGGGAGCAATTTTAATTGATCTGTGTGTAATGTGAGTGTAGCTTGAACTACATTGAGGACCATTCAAATAGAACCAGGAAGTAAAATGATGATTACATATGAGAATTATTACTAATTGAATATCACTGGCATGTCACTTAATCTCTTTGTTTCTCAGTTTTCTTACATCCCAATTTCAACAATAATAATATCTAACTTAAAGATTAGTAAATGGCCTAAATTAGGTAATTTAAAGAGCTCCAAAACAGTTAAAACACATTTTCAATATGTGTAAGGTATTGCTATTTTATATATATCAGACTGTAATTTTATTTCATACTCACAACAATTTATGAGTTAGGTACTATTAATACTGTTATGTTACAGTTTGGTAACCTTGGGCTAAAAAAAGGTTAAATAATGGTAGGACCACAAGTCAAATCTAGTTCTCTGACTTGAAGACCTGTAATCTTTACCTCAAAAGACTTTTTTCTATAACAACAGAGAAAGACAGCTTTTGGATCTCCAGTAGAGGTAGCTAATTACTTTCTTTATGTTTATGATGTAAACTATTGATTTATACTGTTTTCTACAGCATCACGTGAGTACACATGCACAGCCAATGTGGAAATTACCAGATTTTAAACTACAGTCATTCAATGAATACACCCAACTGTATTTGAAGCCAGTCCACTCAACTATATTTTAAGCCAATTCCCCGTTTTGAAGAAAAAAACCCACATAAAGATAGCATGAGTTGAACATTCCTCATCTCTTTATACCACCTCCAAGAGTCATGCACATTTTTCTTTCTGTCTCTGGCTGAATATAGCTGGTTTAAGGTTTGACTACTTAAAATAAGCTATACTGCATGGTATGATAGTTATTTCATGAGAATTTTCTTATTGCCCATATTATGCTTCATCGTTTGCTTGTGTTAATATCATGGTGCATGCATTCAGTAAATATATATGGACCGCCTACTCTCTGACTTACTCTGTTATTAGTGCTGAGGAAATAGCAGTAAACAAGATATATCTCATGGACCTTACATGTTGAAGGGGCAAGGGCAAATGTGAAATTAATTATTCATCTAATATATATGTTTAAAAAAATCACTTGAGCTTATTTACAAATGAGAAAAAAGAATCCTCCTCTAAAATGATGGGGAAGTGGGGAGATCCAGACAGAAGAACAGTTAGTACAAAGACCCTTAGCTGGAAGCAAAATGGGTGCATTGAAAGAAAGAAAATGGGGCAAGTTCTCCTGATATGTTGCTGGTGAGAGAAGAGTGATAGAGAGAGCAAACCAAGAGCCAAATCATTATGATTTGAAAGAAAGAAAAATGCTTTTTCTTTCATTTGTGGGATAAGTTATATTGACAAAATATACTGGAATTTACAGGTGCATGCTGAGAATAGGAGGGCAGTATGCTTGCCAAATCCATGTCACTTTGCTCTTGCTCTGCCCATTGGACTCACTGTCTAGTGGGGCTTTTCATACCTTTGTCAGGGTATGGAGATTTGGGGTTCTTTTTTTAATGCCCTTTCATCCTCCGTTTTCTAAATAAAGTAGGGCTACTACAGACAGATTTTTACTTAGCACATCAATATATTTTCATTAGGACTAACAATTTATCATTCTTTCAATATACTCATCAGTCACTTTAAAATACTCTCAGATGCAACATTATTTTTCTTTGGTAGAAGATTAAGATGAATGATCTGAATAAATATGCTTACACTTATGGGAATTTCTTGAAGGAACATTAACTAGTTCATATATGAAAAAGACCACTATAAAATTAACAATCGCATATTGCTTATCGAAGCTATCTACTGTCTTAAAAACTGTTATTTAAAAATCATGAAGAAAGCTTTCAGTCACAAAGGAAGTCATAGAATATTCTCCTGTGACTCAAGTTACCTTTTAGTGATGAAATAAACATAACTTGTGCTTTTTTCCCCCTCCTAAGAAAGGCAGCTACACCTCCTTCTCTTTGATTTGACATATTTTCCAAGCTTGGAAAAAAATCAGATGAGATGGAAAAAAATGTATTCAAGCAATAAAATATTGTTTATAACACAAATATATTTAATACCTTAGATGAAAATAGACATTGTTAGAATATGATAACAATTCTAACAATTTCATGTTTATTAAAACTTATTATTTTTTTCCATTGAAAAGTTGTTTATTAAAACTTATTTATTAATTTTTTTCATTGAAAATCCTGCTATTATAATGAATTTTCTGTGCATGAACTAAGCCTGACCTTTCTGCCTATATCAGAAGCTGGTGGATGCTCTTGAAGCAATATTTTAAGGGATTACTAACATACCCTGGCAACAATCCAAAGTGGACCTGTTCCGGTAAAGAAATATCACATTTAGGGAAGTAAAGTAGGTGCTAGTATGAAAGAGAAGAAGGGTGGAAGAAAGTATAATAAATATAACTTCCGCAAACACCAGAATTTAAAGGATCAGCTTGGAAGATAGAAGTTTTTTAAAAATTTGGTGAATTATGTAACCCATAATAATATTTCAGTATTTTAATTCAGCATACTTTAGTTGATATTGTATTGGTTTCAACTAATAGGCATCAACTTGGGATAGTTCAACTGTCAGATGTGTTTGAACCAGAGCAACTCCATCTGGATAGGGGCTGGGTAAAATAAGGCTGAGACCTGCTGGGCTGCATTCCCAGGAGGTTAGGCATTTTTAGTCACAGGATGAGGTAGAAGGTCAGCACATGATACAGGTCATAAAGACCTTCCTGATAAAACAGCGTGCAGCAAAGAAGCCAGCCAAATCCCACCAAAACCAAGATGGCGACAAAAGTGACTTCTGGCCATCCTCAGTGCTCATTATACACTAATTATAATGCGTTAGCATGCTAAAAAAACACTCCTACCAGCACTATGCCAGTTTACAAATGCCAGAGCAATGTCAGGAAGTTACCTTACATGGTCTGAAACTGGGAGAAACCCTCAGTTCTGGGAATTGGCCACCGCTTTCCGAGAAAATTCATAATAATCCACCCTTTGTTTAGCATATAATCAAGAAGTAACAATAAGTATAGTCAGTTGAGCCACCCATGCTGCTGTTCTACCTATGAAGTAGCCATTCTTTTGTTTCTTTACGTCCAATAATCTTCCTTTCACTTTACTCTATGGACTTGCCCCAAATTCTTTCTTGTATTAAGTCTAATAAACCTCTCTTGGGGTCTGGATCAGAACGCCTTTCTACACAAACAATAAAGGATTGATAGAAGGATGTTGGGGTAATAAAGCTAAAAGTCAAGAGTATTCTTGGTGAATAAGAAGTAGGAACTGGAAAATCAACAAGGGCTAGAGAGTATTTTCTATTGATGTTACATGACTCTGCTTTGCACCTCTGATTCATTCTTTCTTCTGAAGACCAACTTTACTTTCTCTACATCTCCATGCAAATGTATATCATTATATTTACAGCATTATCATGAAATCTAAACACCATTTCCAAAGTCTTTTGAGAGAGCATCTGGTTGCCTAAATGGGAGCATGTATAGATGTCTATTCCAATAATTTATGGCTAATAGTTTATGGTGACATCATAACATTCACTGAAGACTAATATCTGTAGTTTAAAAAGTCTTTTCTCATTGAAAAAAAATTATAAAGTCAACCTTACTGCCCTATATGCATACCAAGATAGTATGTGCTAAAATCTAATATTAGAGTTGATATTTATCTATGACAATCAGGCAGTAACAACCTCTTTGAAGTAGGTTTATTACAAGCAAATCAAGATGAGAATGTATGTCCTTAAAAAAAAAACTATTCTCAAGTGTGTTATATTTTAATAAAAATCCTGAGCTAATAAAAATTTGAACATGCCAGTTTGTCACCTTTCTCAGTTTTGGTGCCATCCTTCAACATGTACCAGGCTCCGTGTCCCCACAGCCTGACCTGCTTCAAAGAGGAGAGCTGCACTCTGCCTTGTTACATCAGAGTGCAGTTTGAGCATTTATAATTATAGCTATTGGTTAAGAACCCATCATTTTGTTTTGTTCTTCACTTTCTGAGACCCTTTTGAACAGACAGGTAAGAGTGTGGTGTTAACATTTCCAGACCTATATGTGAATATGTATTATGATGCTAATTGCACACGTGTTTGAATATTCGAAGGATAGTCACTAAAGAAATTTAGAATTGCAAAAGCCACTTTATACTTTTTAATAAGCAAGTGTACTCATTTGAGAGAAACCTTTGAACAAAAAGGAGAGAATTCCTCATGAGGAGATTGTCTTTTCTGTCTTTAAAATACAGCGATCACTTAAGAAGGGGGCTACTTTTATTAAATAAAATGTAGCAAATCTTTGGGTGTGTGTATTGTATGTGTGTGTGCCTGTGTGCCTATATGTGAAACTAGATGTCCTGCATCTAACCATCCTATTAAGTAAGGATGATAAGTAATATTTTACAAGAAAAAATTCTCAGTTATATGAAGCTGGCTCCTCTTACTTCTCCTTTGCTCACTTGTCTTGATTTCCTTCCCTACTTCTTTTTCCATTCTCTTAAAAAGTTTTGCACACTAATCTAACAAAAAATGTTTTTGTGAGCAGGCATAATAGAAGCCTCCAGCAATCATATCCCCAATAGGAAAACCAATTGAATAACTATCCACACAAGGAAATATCTCCACAGGAACCAAAAACCAGGTGGGCAATCACATTGCCTGGTTTAGAGGCACTGAACAGGGTAGGAAAGACTGTGGAATTGTTGACATCACTCCTGTTGCATCCCCAGGCAGCAGTAGCCTCATGGCACAAAGAGAGAATCATTTTACTTTAGGGAGGGAGAGTGCAATGATGGTGGGATTTCGCACTCAAACTCAATGCTGCCAGTCCTAATGGAAAGCAACAAAGGGCAGAATTCAGCCAGTGCCCACAGAGAAAGCATTTCAGCCAGCCCTAGCCAGAGGTAAATTGTCCAGTCCAGTGGTCAGATCCTCAGTTCTGGCTAACCACACCATTGTAGGCCAAAGCACTGTAAGATCCTAAATAAACTTGAAAGGCAGTCTAGGCCACAAGGACTGCAATTACTGAGCGAGTCCTGGTGCTGTGCTGGGCTTGGAGCCAGTGGAGTTGGAGTTCATATGACTTAGTGACACACCAGCTTGGGGTAGCCAAAGGAGTGCTTACATCAACACTCCTTCATTCTAGTCAGCACAGCTCTCAGCCTGGGGAGAGACTGATTCTTTCTGCTTAAGAAGAGAAGGGAGAGTAAAGAGGACTTTTTCTTACACCTTGAATAGCAACTCAGCCACAGTAGGACAGGGCACTAGACAGAGTCATGGGGGCCCCTTCCAAGGCCTAAACCTGGATGACATTTCTAGACACATCCTGGATCATAAGGGAACCTGCTGCCTTGAAGGAAAATACCTGGTTCTGACAGGATTCATCACCTACTGGCAGAAGAGCCTTTGCGCCTTTAATAAATCAGGCAGTACTTTCTGTGGGCCTTGCCTGATACCTCGTGCAATGCTGGCTTCAGGTGTGACCCAATACATTCCCAGCTATAATGGACATGCGGAGAGACTTTGCTTGAGAAAATAAGAGGGAGGGTAAAGGGGACTTTGCCTTACAGCTTGGGCACCAGCTCTACCACAGTAAGGTGAAGCACCAAACAGCCTTCTGACCTTTCTAATTCCAGGCCTTGGTCTGGGATGGTGACGTTTCTGGATTCTGTGGGTCAGAGGAGAAACCAGTGCCCTAAAGGGAGAGACCCAGACCTAGTAGCATTGAGCACAAACTGACTGAAGAGCCCTTAGGCCTTGAATGAACATCAGTTACAGGCAGGCAGTGCTCACCATAGGCCTGGGGCAGTGGTGGCTAGGGGGACAGACTCCTGGAGGAAAGGAGAGAGGAAAGTGGGAGAACTTTGCCTTGGCTTGGGTGTCAACTCAGCTACAGTGCAATAGAGCAGCAAGTAGATTTCTAAGGTTCCTGACTCCAGGCCCTGGCTCACAGTCCTGGAGCAGGAGAAAGGGGAGCTCACTGTCCTGAAAGGAAGAGCAAGCCTGGCTGAATTAACAATCTCATGAGTGAAAAACAAAAACAAAAACAAAAACAAAAAAATGAAAGATCAACAAAACAAAAAGCTGTCTTTTTGAAAAGATAATATTGAAAACTTTTAGTCAGGCTAACGAAAAAAGAGAGAAAAACCTAAATAAATAAATTCAGAGATGAAAAATGATATATTACAACTGATAGCACAAAAATTCAAAGGATCCTTAGGGACTACTATGAGCAACTATATGGCAACAAATTGGAAATCCCAGAAGAAATGAATAAATTCCTAGACACATATAACCTACCAAGATTGAACCATGAAGAAATTCAAAACCTGAATTGACCAAAAACAACTAATGAGATTGATGTCACAATAAGTTTTCCAGCAAAGAAAAGTCTGGAACCCAATGGCTCCACTCTTGAATTCTGCTAAATATTTAAGAAGAAGTAATACCACTACTTTGCAAACTATTCAGTAAAATAAAGAAGGAGGGAATACTTTTAAACTCATTCTATAAGGCTGGTGTTATGCTGTTACCAAAATCAAACAAAGACATATCAAAAAAAAAAAAAAAAGGAAATGATTGGCTAATACCTCTGAAGAACACTGCAGTAAAAATCCTCAATTCAGCAAACTGAATTCAACAACACATTAAAAAGATCATTCATCATGACCAAGTGGGATTTATCCCAGGGATGCAAGGATAGTTCAAAATACACAAATCAATCAATGTGATTAAATGGAATGAAAGACAAAAATCATACGATCATTTCAGTTGATGCTGATAAAGCATATGTTAAAATTCAACATCCCTTTATGAGAAAAACTGAAAAAACTGGGGATAGAAGGAACATACCTTAACACAATTAATGACATAGCTGACAGTCACACAGCTAGTATCATACTGAATAAAGAAAAACTGAAATCTTTTTCTCTAAGAACTGGAACAAAAGAAGGATATTCATTTTCACCACTGTTAGTCAACATAGTGCTAGGTATCCTCACTAGAGCAATCAGACAAGATAAAGAAATAAAGGATATCCAAGTTGGGAAAGAATAAGTCAAACTATCCTTGTTTGCAGATAATATAATTTTATATTTGGAAAAAATTAAAAACTCCACCAAATAAACTACTGAGACTGAAAAGCAAATTTAGTAAATTGCAGGATACAAAATCAATATACAAAAAAATCAGTAGCATTTCTATAAGCCAACAGTGAAAAATTTATTTAAAAAACCAAGAAAGTAATCCCATTTACAATATCTACAAATAAAATTAAATACCTTGGAATAAACTTAGCCAAAGAAGTGAGAAATCCCTACAATGAAAATATAAAATACTAATGCAACAAATTGACAACACAAAAAAGAGAAATGAAATTGCTTGTTAGTGGATTAGAAAAATCAATATTGTTAAAATATGCACATGACCCCAAGTAATCTACAGATTCAGTGTAATCCCCATCAAAACACAAATAACATTCCTCCCAGGAATATAAAAAATATATAAAATGTATATGAATCCACAAAGGACCCAGAATACCTAAAGATATCCTGAACAAAAAGGACAAAACTGAAGGAGTCACATTATCTGACTTCAAATTATACCTCAGAGCTATAGTAAACTAAACAGCATGGTATTTGGCATAAAAATATACCCATCAGCCAATGGAACAGGATAGAGAACCCAGAAATAAATGGATACTACAGCGAATGCATTTTTGACAAAGATGCCAAGAACATACATTGGTGAAAGGACAGTTTCTTCAACAAATGGTACTGAGAAGACTAGATATCCATATACAGAAGAATGGAACTAGACCCCTATCTCTCACCATATACAGAAATTAAATAAGTGGACTACAGTCTTAAGTCTAAAACTTCAAAGTATGAAACTACTAAAATAAAATATTGGGGAAACTCTCCAAGACATTGCTCTGGACAAATAATTCTTGAGCAATAAATATCTCATGAGCACAGGCAACCAAAGCAAAACTGAATACATGGGTTTATACCAAGTTAAAAAAGCTTCTGCATAGCAAAGGAAATAAAAAAGTTTAGCGACATCCCACAGAACAGGAGGGAAATATTTGCAAACTATCCATTTGACAAACGACTAATAACAGTATATAAGGGGTTCAAACAAGTCAATAGGAAAAAAGCTAATAATCTGATTTTAAAATGGCAAAATATTTGAATAGATGTTTCTCAAAATAAGACATACAAATGGCAAATAGGCATGTGAAAATGTGCTAAACATCACTGATCATCAGAGAAATGTAAATCAAAACTACAATGTTATATTATCCCATTCCAGTTAAAATAGCTTCTATCCAAAACACACGCAATAAAGTATGCTGGTGAGGATGTGTAGAATGGAGAACCCTCATATGCTGTTGGTGGGCATGTAAATTAGTACAACCACTAGGAAGAATAGTACAGATGTTCCTCAATAAGTTGAAAATAGAACTACCATATCCACCAGCAATCCCACTGCTAGATATATACCTCTAAGAAAGGAAGTCAGTATATGGAAAAGATATTTACACTCCCATGTATATGGCAGCATTATCACAGTAGTCAAGATTAGGAAGCAACCTAAGTGATCATCAATAGATGAATGGATAGATAAAATGTGGTATGTATAAACAATGGAGTACTATATAGCCATGAAAAATAATGAGAGCCTGTCATTTGCATCAGTATGGGCCAAACTGGAGGTCATTATGTTAAGAAAAACAAGACAGGCAGAAAAAGAGAAACTGCATGTTCTCACTCATTTGTGGGAGGTAAGAATTAAAAGAATTGAACTCATGGGGAGAGAGAGTAGAATGCTGGTTACCAGAGACTATGGTGGGGGGGTTATTGAGGATTAATGAGTACAAAAATATAGTCAGCTGGAATGAGTAATATCTAGTACTTGATGGCACAACATTGTGAATACAGTGAACAATAATTTATTATACATTTTGAAGTAACTAAAAAAGTAGTACTGGAATGTTTGTAACACAAACAAATGATAAGTGGTTGAGGTGATGGATTTACCCTCATTTACCCTGATATGATTGTGACACATTATATGCCTGCAACAAAATATCTCATTTACCCTATAAATATATACACCTATTATGTACATACCCATAAAAATTTAAAATTTAAAAAAATTTTAAAAATTGTGTTACTATTATACAATCTAGGAATATACAGTCCAGGTAAATTTTAAACTATAAAAGTGAAACAAGAAAAAATTTAAGCTGCATTTCTTTTGCTTGAAAATATTGCCTAATAAAGTTAAATCTGCCCCTGTGACTTAAAGGAAATAACAAGATAATTTAAACGCTTGCAAAATCTTAACATTTGGTTTACTAACATATAAATACATATATTTTGTTATGAGAATTATCTTTTAACATACCTGAAAAATAGACAAGTTGTCAAAATAATCTAATATTTTATTAAAGTATACACTAATCTTCTGTTAGATGTTATTATATAAAATTAATCTTCATACAATAGTATGGTTTATCTGGGACTAATATCAAACTTCACATATTTGAAATTTATAAATTACTATAATAGTTTTATTAGTCAAATAAGTTATCTTTTCTCCTGAATTTTATTTAAAATGTCAAAAATATAAAATTGTGTTTAAACAAAATTGTAACGATAGATGTCTTTAAAAAATGTTTAACCTATCTCTTATCATGTCAAATATTATAATGGCTTCATGTGTAGTTGTCTATCATAATTTTTATATCTTTAATAAAATTTAACAACTTGCACTAATATTAAATTGTATCAATAAATAGTGGTTAACTGAGTAAATTTAAAGAAAAAATACTTAAAATATTAGTTACCAAACTTAGTTTTATTTTTATCCTTGTTCTTATTCATTGCAGAAGACAAAAAGTTTATCAGATTCTTCAGATGCCTTTGGGTGATGTTATAACTACATTTATACATTTGAAAAGGTAATACAACATAATTGTTCTTGAAGAAAAAAGGTAAGCCATTAATTTTTTACCTTCTAGATTTGCCTTAGTCTGAAGGAACAAATTATTGGTTATTTTGATTAAAGATGATATATTCTAAGAATGCTTGACAGTACTAAGTATAGAAATCATGCCTGTAATCTCAGTACTTAGAAGGCTGAGGCAGGCAGATCACAAGGTCAGAAGTTTGAGACTAGCCTGGCCAATATTGTGAAATCCTGTCTCTACTAAAAATACAAAAATTAGCTGGGTGTAGTGGCATGCACCTGTAATCCTAGCTACTGGGGAGGCTGAGGCAGGAGAATCACTTGAACCCAGGAGGTGGAGGTTGCAGTGAGCTAAGATCATATCACTACTCTCTAACCTGGGCAATAGAGCAAGACTCCATTTCAAAAAAAGAAAAAAAATTATAGGGACAAAATATCTGCAACATAGAAGGTATGATTTGTCATTTTTAAGGAATCCATCATATTTTAATAATATAAAATAATGATTAAAAATATACATTATTTTAGATAATGTGTTGATAATGTCAATTATATTTTAAAGTTGAGGTCATTATTTAATTTTATCATGTATCTAAATAACTATGAATTTGTAAATGTCTAAACTCATATATATAAATTTATATAGAGATTGTGAATATGAATATAAATAATAAAAATGAGTAAAAACAAAGATGTTAAATATTATAACAACTTTGACTCAGTTTAATAACTTTATTAAAAATGGAAAAGATCTGTAGATCCTTCCCTGAAAAATATTACTAGATAAATACATAAAAGAAAAATTATAATATTTTTCTATAAAATTATCAAGTCATCTGCCCAGGTAGTGATGCTTCATTTTCATTACCAAAGTATTTTGTTAATTCTCATTACTTCTATAATATTCTTGAACTGAATCATTTTACACTTGATCTCAACCAAAAGCCTGAGAAGCAATGAATGGTATCGTTTTTAAGTACTCCGATTTTGAAGAATATAATTTAAATTGGTAAAATTATTGCTTCTTATTGATAGCCCTTATTTCTTGCTTTGAATAAATATGGCTTATCTAGGTGTTCGATCTCCCTTGTCAAATGTTTCTTTTTTTGTCTTTCCCAAATTCGGTCACCAACTTCAGAATAATAAATATCTGTAGATTTCTGGAAATGTCTACCATATACCAAAATGATTGCTTCCTTCTTTGTATGAAAGAAAGATGATAAAAGTAATCAGGTTGGTTTGGCATTTCAATTCTTATAGTTCACTATGAATACTTAAGATATATTTATATGTTTTAATGATTACATTATTTTTAGTTCAAAAGCATATTAATGTTTAGGCAAAGATTGGTAAAATATTTGTATATGAATGGATTTATTATGTCTCTAAATTTTATGTACTAGTCATTTAGAGACAATTATCAGCTATGTCTTATGCCATAAGTTGAAAGGCCCTAGACAATTGTCAATATCCTGACCATGAATAATATGTTCTTACTGCTAGAGCAATCCTCTACTACCTGTTTATAAACTAATTGTATGTTATCCCTCAGAAGAGGTCTCCAATCTCTTTGATTTTGATAATAGTGGCTAATAATTTATTACCAAGGACAATTTCATTCTATCCCCATAGCACAGATAAATTATCTGCAATCTTAAGCCAGCATTTGTAGGGCAACTTTATTCAAAATTCCTGAGGTTTTTTTTGGCATATGTCACATCTGCCAAGCTAATAACTCGGCAAAGCAGTAAAATCAAGAGCAAAGATCAATCTGGATATTAAATGAGGAATTTCTTCATATGGAAATGAGTTACTTACCATTGTGTATTTTCTGCATGGCTTATTTTCATCTTCCAGACTTCGTATTTCCAACATGGTATATACCAAATTACTTATTAAGTGACTAAGGTACCCATTTTTTAGGGACTGTACTCAGTGTTTTATAAGACATTGTCTATCATTAAGATCTGCTGCATTCTTAACTACCTTCTTATAGGCTTTATCTCCAAATACAGCCAAATTGGGGTTGGAGCTTCAACATAAGAATCTGGTAGGTGTCACAATTTAGTTTATAGCTGAATTATCAGTTTATAGCTGAAATGGTCAAATATTTAATGACTTAAGGCAGTACCTTTATGTTTAAAGCAAGTCCAAGTGGCTTTTCTCAAGGATAAACTCCTGAAATCTCTGCATGACCTTCATCCTGGGGAACTAGTTTTACCAAAAATGATATCAAGGTAAGACTGATTTCAAATTTTGTTGAAAAGGCCCTTAGGTGCTGTTAACTACATATCTGGTCATTAAATCAAAAGGATTAGATATCTAGACTCATATTTCCAAACTCAAAATAAATTATCACATTCCCCTAACTACAGTCTTTACAACTCAGAGATAAATAACTGAGAATGTCTCAAGATACTTCAGAGCAAATAGTATCATGAAGAAGCCATGTTTCTCAAGAACCTTAGATATAACTGCAAGCCTTCATATATAAGCAGCTTCTACCCAGAAGATTCCTGGACAAATATACACATATGCCAAGAGTCACTGACTGCCAAGCATTTCTTCGTCTCATTCTCCTTATTTCCATAGCAGTTATTTTCCCCTTTCGTTAGTTTAAGATTCTAGACTATTAATTATCAAAATGGGAAACTTAAAGATGAAACCTTTGTAATAACAATATGTGACTTGTGGTTCGAAATGTAATAATAAATAATAATAATAATGAGGAGGAGGAGCAAAAGGAGGAGGAAGAAAAGGAAAAAGAGGAAGATACGGAAGAGAAGAAAATCTAGCCATTATGCCTCTCTAAGTTACTTATTTCAGAGAATTTAGATGGAGCTTGAGATTACTTTTCCTTCTTAGAACTCCAAGAAAGAGTTAGATGAGAAGGTTATATTTATAATCCCACCACCTTGTGTGTTCTTTGGTATCTCATCCTATGCTATATCTGGCCTAAAGTTTTAAATGCTTCTATACAGCTGATAACTTGAATTGATGATTAAATTCACTGTAGAAAACCAGAAGTCACATGAAAAACTAGTGATTGTGCTCAAGACTCTAACAGTTCCTGAGATCACAGAATGCTCTTGTTCTTCAGGCCCAGAAACCACATGGCTGGAAGAATCTAGAATCTGAAATTTAGCTTAAGAATGTTGGCCCTGAGGCCCATGCTAACCCAAAGAAAGAACTACAAAAGACTCTAAAGGTCTAAAATAATTATTCCACTGTGACACCCATGAGACCTGATCACCTAGCTGTTTCTTCCCAGCCCTCTTGTTAAACCTGAATTGTCTGACCAATGGTGCTAAACAGACAGACTCCAGTCCTGCTCCCCAATATCCTGTCCTGTAATTAATCCAACCTAAGCTGTCTTTTGGGAAAATCTGCTCCTTGGCAAATGTTTTGAACAAATAATGTTAAGAATTGTTAAGAGACAATAAAAATTTGTATTTTAGAAATTGTTTTTCTGCTTTTCGGCTTTATACTTTAAGGCTAACAGCAAGACATGATTTGTTTACTTAAAACTTACAAAAGTAATGGTTAGTGTGTCTGTGTTTACTTGGGTTATGGAAACACAAGACTAAATGGAGAAGAAGGAAATAAAAATGGTTTTTCAAATGATTACTAAAATTTTTGTGGTCAGGATCTGAGACTATGAGTATGATTTGATCTATTACCATAAATTATTTCCTATACATGCTAAAGAGATAGAGCCACTGTCTTATTTGTCTCATTCAGCATATTTTTACTGAAGACATTGTGTAAGCAAGCACTGACGTAAGTTCTTGGGATTCAACAGTGAAGAAACCAGGCAAAAGTCATTGCCCTCCCTGGGACTTACAATCTATCAGAGGAAGACATATAACACACAAGTAACAAAAAATACATACAGGGCAACATTATAGACCCAGATGCCAAGGGAGTCCCAATATATGATTGCTGTCATGGAGTTTCATCCAATTTAATGTATTCATAAGAAGTTTTTATAAATTCTTTATATATTTTTATTTTTAAACTATTTTTGAAAATAATTTTAGGTTTACAGGAGGTTGCAAAAGTAGTACAGAGAGGATCTGTGCACTTTTCTTCCACTTTACTCATTTGATAAAACTTACACAATTTCAGTATAATGTCAAACTCAGAAATTAGACATTGATACAATGTATTCACATAGTTCTCTGGCATTTTATCACATGTGTAGATTAGTGTAAACATCTCTGAAATCAACAGACAATAAATTCCTTCACCACAAAGATCTTCCTCTGCTATCCCTTTATATTCATACACATTCACTCCCCTGCACAGTCCCTAAACCCTGGCAACTACAAATCTGTTTTCTGTCTCTATAATTTTATTATTTTAAGAATGATATGTAAATTGAAGCATGCAGTTTTTCACTGTTTAAATAGTCTGTGTTTATTTAGCATGATGCCTTTGATAGCCATCCAAGTTGTGTTAGGTATCACACAACTTTTTAATTGTTGAGTAATATCCAATGGTATGGATGTTCTGCATTTTGTTTACCCATTCACCCACTGAGGCAGATTTTAGCTGTTTCAAGGTCTTACCTGTTACAAATAAAGCTGCTATGAAAATTCATGTAGATATGTTTATGTGTAGTTTTCAAATCTCCTAGATAAATACAGTGATTGAGTCCTATGGCAGTTCCATGTTAATTTTTAAAATTGCCAAACTGTTTTTGACAGTGGCTGTACCATTTTGCATTCCTACCAGTAAAGTTTGAGAGCTTCAGTTCCTCTGAATCCTCACCAGCATTTGATTTTATCACTATTCTTTTTTTTTTTTAATTTTAGCTATTCTAATAGGTATATGATGGTGTCTCATCATGCCTTGACTTGGATTTCCCTAACTACTAATGATAGTGAACATTTTTCCATGTGCTTATTTGCCAATAGAATATTCTAATCAGTAAAGTGTCTCCTCATGTCTTTTTCTCATTTCTAATTGATTTATTTTGCAGTTGAGTTTTGAGATTTATTTATATTTTTTATATATGAGTTCTTTGTCAAATAAGTGGTTTGTAAACAATTTATTTTAGTTGGTGGTTTGTCTTTTCATTCTCTCAAGTGGGAATTTCACATAAAATGTTTAAAATTTTGATAAATACCAACTTATCAACTTTTGTTTTATGGACCCTGTGTTCAATGTCAAGTTGAAAAACTCCTCACTCAGCCCTAAGCTCAAAGGATTTTTCATTTATTGGTCCTAGGATTTTTTTGGTCAGTAAATTTATTGGGGATTTGTATTTGTCTGTTCTGGTACTGCTATAAAGAAATACCTGAAACTGGATAACGTACAAAGTAAAGAGGTTTAATTGGCTCAGGGTTCTTTAGGCTTTACAGGAAGCATGACTGGGAGACCCCAGGACACATTCAATCATGGTGGAAGGAGAAGCAGACATATCTTACATGGTCGAAGAAGGAGGAAGAGAGTGAAAGGGGGATAACCAGATCTAGTAAGAACTCACTCAATATCATGAGAAAGGCAAGAGGGAAATCTGCTGCCACAACCCAGTCTCCCTCCCGTCAGACCCCTCTTCCAACACCGAGGATTAAAATTTGACATGAAATTTAACTAGAAACACAAATCCAAACCATACTGGAATTTTTCATACAGAATCATGTTATCTACCCATAACAAAAGTTTTATTTCTTTTTTTTTTTCTAATCTATATGGGTTTTGTTAATTTTTCTTGCCGTATTTGATAGAACGTCCAGTACTAGGTTGAATAAAAGTGATTGGGGTGGATGCCTATGCCTTGTTCCCAATCTTAAGAAGAAACCATTCCATATTTTGTTATTCTGTCTATATGATTAGATGTAGATATTTTTAAGTATTTTTTTAAATCAAGTTGAAGAAATCTCCTTATTTCTAGTCTTCCGATAGGGCTGTATTTGTTCTTTAAATTAATAGTTGTTCAATTTAGTCAAATTTTGCTTGTTAGGTTTGCAATTAATGTGACCATGTTTTTCATGATTATGTGTGATATGTTTTGTTATTTAGCCTATTAAAATGGTTGATGGCCAGGCACAGTGGCTCATGCCTGCAATCCCAGCAATTTGGGAGGCCTAGGAAGGCAAATTGCCTGAGCTCGCACATTCTCAACCAGCCTGGGGAACACAATGAAACTGCATCTCTACTAAAATACAAAAAAAAAAATTAGCCAGGCATGGATGTGTATGCCTGTAGTCCTAGCTACTCTGGGCCCTGAGGCAGGAGAATTGCTTGAACCTGGGAGGTGGAGACTGCAGTGAACTGAGCTCACACCACTGCACTCCAGCCTGGGCAACAGAGCAAGACTCTGTCTCAAATAAATAAATAAAATTGTTGACTACATTGATCGATTTTCAAATATTGTACATTCCTGGAATTTTTAAAATAAATTCCACATACTCATGATGTAGAATTCCTTTTATATATCACTCAGTTCTATTTGCTAATATAGTCATACCTTGAATACTAAAATCTGTGGATGCTCAAGTCTCTGATATAAAATGGTGTCGAACTTGCATTCAATCTATGCATATCCTCCTGTATAATTTAAAGCACTCTAGATTACTTATAATATCTAATATAATGTAAATGATCTATGCATTAGTGTTATACAGTATTGGGCAGGAAGTAATGACCAGAAAACTTCTGTACATGTTTAGTATATAAGGAATTTTATACTTTAGTATAGCAGGAATTTTTTGTTTCAATATTCTTAATTCATTGTTGGTTGAATCCATGGATGCAGAAACTATTAATATAAAGGGCCAGCTGATTTTTGTTAAGAATTTTGCATTTATCTTTATAAGCTATATTAGTTTGTAGTTTTTACTTTGTTGGCACCAGGGTAATATAGGCTCCATAGGATAAGATGGTTACATGTTGCCTACATCTAATTTATGGAAATGAGTTCATAGAATTTATATCATTTTGTTTCTAAATGTTTATCAGAAATGTTCAGTGAATTCATCAAGGCCTTAAGTTTATTTTTTCAGAAGGTTTTCATTATGAATTAAATTTTTATACTAATTATAAGTCAATTTAAATTATACATTTAAGACTGAATAAATGATGATAGTCTTTTGCTTTTCAAGAAAAAGTAATTGTCAGATTACTAAATTGTCAAATTTATGTTTTTAGATATTTAAATTATATAATCATTATTCTTTTACTGTCTGCAGGGTTTGCAGTCAGATCCTCTGTTTTAGTCCTGATATTAGTAAGTACAAATTACTAATCTCTTTTTTATCTGTCAATTTTGTTCAAAATTTATCGATATACTCTTTATCTTTCAGAGAACCAGCATATTTTGTACCACTAATTTTCCTTATTGTTTTTCAGTTTTGTTGATTTTTACTCTTAGTTTGATTATATTTTTTCTTCAACTTTCTTTGAGATTATCCTTTTGTTACTCTAATTTCTTGAGATAGAAACTTAGATTATTAATTTATGTCTCTCTCTCCTGATGTTAAAATCTACTGTTGAAATTTCTCTCTTACTAAATCTTGTATTTTCAGTTCTTTGAGTTCAATATATTTATTAAAATTCCCTTGAAACTTTCTCATTAACTCATGTAGTATTCAGAAATATCATATTAAGCATTCAGTTTTTTAGAAAATTTCTCACTCTTTCATTTATTTCTAATTTGATTACATTGTGCTGAGATGATATATTGTATATTATTTCAGTTTTTTAAATATATTGAGGTTTGTTTTATGGCCCAAGATATTGTCTAGCTTGCTATAAGTTCAATAAACACTATAAAAGAATGTTCATTCTTTTGTTACTGGGTGGGATGGTCTATAATTAATGTCCATTTGATCCTATTGGTAGGTGGTGGTGTTAATTTCTATATCTTTGCTAATTTTCTGTCTAGTTTTTTAATAAATTGTTGAGGTAGAGATCTTAAAATCTCAAACTGCAGTTGTTGATTTGGCCAAGTTTTCTTTTCGGTTCTGTCAGTTTGGCTTTGATATTTTATATCTCTGTTTTTTGATGCATGTGAATTTAGGATTGTCACTTCTTCTTGATGGACTGATTCTTTTACTATGTAAAATGTCTCTCATTCCCTGGTAATTTACTTTCTTTTGATGAATATTTACATAGTACATCCATTTTGTTCTTTTATCTTCCATCTACCTATGTGACTACATTTACAGTGAGTTTCTTCTAGACAGCATAGAATTGAGACTTGTTCTTTTATATACTCTGCCAATCTCCATCTTTATTGGTAAACTTACACCGTGATATGGTTTGGCTGTGTCCCCATCCAAATCTCATCTTGAATTCCCATATGTTGTGGGAGGGACCCAGTGGGAGATAATTGAATCATGGGTGCAGGTCTTTCCTGTGGTCTTTCTCATGCTGTTCTAATAAAATTGAATAAGTCTCACAAGATCTGATGGTTATAAAAAGAGGAGCTCCCCTGCACAAGCTCTCTCTCTTTGCCTACTGCCGTCCATGTAAGAAGTGACTTGTTCCTCCTTGCCTTCCACCATGATTGTACAGCCTTTCAAGCCATGTGGAACTGTAAGCCCATTAAACCTCTTTCTTTTCTAAATTTCCCAGTCTCAGGAATGTCTTTATCAGCAGCATGAATGTGAACTAATACAGACCATTTAAACTTAATGTAGTTATTGACGCTAGCTCTTAAGTCTTTATATTTTTTTTCTTTTGTCTCTATTGTTTTCATTCTCTAGATTTTTTTTTTTTACTTTTATGTGTTTGTTGCTTAAACATTTTTTAGAGCTTTATTTTGGTTTATCTTAGTATTTTTGAGTGTTTGTTTCTTATAGTTTTCTTAGTTGTTGCTCTAGGTGTTAGTAAACACACATGAACACTCACACACACACAACTTATGACAGTCTATTTTTGTCAACATTCAACAAATAAGTTGTCGAAGCTTTACCTTCCTTACTCTCTTGTTCCCAATGTATAATATAATTACTTTAAATATTTCTTCTCCAAACACTGAGAACATTACACAGTATTAGAAACTTTGCTTCCGCTTGCTAGCATAATTTAGAAAACTCAAAAGTAGAAGAAAATTTTATAATTTACCCAGATTTTTGTTCTCTCTCTTGTTTTTTCTTCCTGAAACGCCAAGATTCCTGCTTTTATTATGGCTTTCTGTTTAAAGAACTGTCTTTAATAATACTTTTGGGGGATATCTGCTGATGACAAATTCTGTTAATTTGCCTTCATGTGAGAATGTCTTGGTTTTCCCTTCATTTGTGAAGGATAGTGTTATTAAAAATACAATTCTGAATTGAAAATTCTTTTTCTTAAGGAGTTCATTCCTGTTTAACTCCCCTTCCCCCACCCACCTATATAATGAATTGTTTCTCTCAGGCTGCTTTCAAGAAATTTTCTTTGTCTTTAGTTTTCAGAAGTTTGTCTATGATGTGATTACATGTGAATTTCTTTGGGTTAGCTTATATGAAATTTACTCAGCTTCCACATGTTGAAAACATATGTGTTTTACCAGATTGAAAACAAACAAAAAAAAATAGTCTTTTCTGAGACATTTTTAAATCCAATTTTTTCTCCTTTTATTACAAAATTTGATAACATAAATGTTAGAAGTTTTGTTGTAGTCTCTCACATCCTGAAGCTCTATTTATTTTTATTTTATAAAGTTTACTTTCTTTCTGTTTTCAGATGTGATCATTTCTATCATTTGATCCTCAGGTTCACTGATTCTTTTTCTGCCCTCTCTATTATGTGCTGAACTCATCAACTTAGATGTTTATTTTAATTCTATAAATTTCATTTGGATCTTTTAAAAATTTATTTGCTATTGCTTTCTATTTTCTTTATTTGGTTCAAGTAATTGCATATTGAAGCATTTTTATATTGTCTTCTTTAAAATCTTTTAAGATAATTTTAATATTTGTGTCATCTTGGTATCTATTGATTGTCTTTTCTCCAAATGTAGATTTTTTTTTATGAATGATTTTTTATTGACACATATTTTTGGAATTAAAATAATATTGATATTAACATATATTATTATAATGTTCTAAATATTATATTTGTAATATTGTGTAGTTATTTAAATTTTATCTTTTAGCAGTCTTCCTCTGTCATAGCTTTGATAAAGAAACTGGGATGCCACCTTGTTATTGTTAGGTTGGTATGGAAGTTCAGGTTCTCTATGATCAGATTCCGTTATAACCAGCTGATACGTCTTCTATGAAAAAATTTCATACCACTCACATTAGTACGTTGCATATGACATATCTTAATGCCAATTCTAATCTCCAGTATCCCACCCCAAATATAAGAAATATGTCTGAAAAAAGAGTTACCTTGATAGAGTAAATTATAGAGGTTCAAACCCTCTTATTTCTAGATTTATAGGAATTGAACCTACCTATGATAATCCAAAATTATCCACTCTACACAATATACCACACCCTATAGTAAGGTCAGCTAAATAAGCTGTTGGGACCATACCCCAAAAATACTGGTTAAACCTTTCCATACTAATTAACCCCCAGTTCAATTTTCACCTGACCTTCTAGGTGACCCAGACTACTATACTTCAGCTAACCCCCTCAAAATCCCACTTCACATTAAACCAGAGTAGTATTTCCTATTTGCCTCTGCAATCTTATGATCCATCCCTAACAAATTAGGGGGTGTATCACCTCTTGCGTCTTCCTTTCTCATTCAGGCAATTATCCCTATGCTTCACATATCCAAACAACAAAGCATAACATTCAGATATTAAGCCAGTGCTTAATCTGAATCTTAGTGGCTGACATATTTCCACTAACATGAGTCAGGGAACAACCAGTCAAACATCCTTTTATTGCCATCAAACAAACAGCATCGATTTTGTACTTCTCTACCACACTCACCCTTATGCCTCGAAATACCCTCAGGCTTGATCATCTTTCCACACCTGGAAGTATGGGAACCCATGAAAGCCTTGTTGTTCCTGAGTTGGGTGAAATATCAGAATAACCCACTAGGCCTCTGCTGATATCCTTCCTGGGAGGATAAGGAGCACCTCATTACCACTTTCCATGTGGCCACCACTGATACTATAGGGAAAAGGATGTGTGCAAAAATCCTGACTCTCTTCTAGCCCCCTTTTGACATCACCTCCAAAATGGAGAGAAAAGGTCATCTTGTTACTACAGGATAGTTCTAGAAGTTCAGATTTCCTAGTCTCCACTGTCTGGCATGGCACACAGAGTGAGGGTGTTCCTTAATACTAGGCAGAAATGCAAGCGCTGACTTCCACATGGTCTTCTGTGGCACCATCTCAGCAGGAAGATCATTACCTCATCACAGCCTAGTGGAGGTGCAATTCCAGGCTCCCCATTCAGCTTCTTTTAGCCAAGACCACAGACCACTATTTTCTTTTTTGTTTTTCTCTCTAGTGTTTTGCTGGAATACGGTGGCTATTGTTTAAAAGGTTGTCCATTTTCTAGTATTTTTGCTAAAGAGAACAAGCTTGTTTGGCTTTTGATTGATTGTTTTGGGATATTTTTGCCTGTGTCAGTTGATGTTTCTGGGTCATCAGCCTCTTTAATAACCAGTCTGGGATATAGAAAAGAAAGAGTCACCCGGGAAATTCATTACCATACCAATTCTTGTGTTGCATGTCTCTATCCAGCCTGCCTTTTTTTCCTCTACCTTTGAGAATTTTCCTGTTTGTTTTATATTTTACATCTAGGAAATTTAGTTGTATTTAGAGAGATGAATAGAGAAATGTTTGGCTACTTATGTTCCTCAAAAAGAAGTCCCTTTTATCTTTATAAAAATATTTTATTTGTTTTACATTAAAATAAGCAAAGGTGAGTTTCATAGATCTTATATTGTATTCCTGGCTTCTGGCTTCTGCCTTCATTTGTAGTATTATGTAAGGCATGTGCACAACAAACAAAACTTTCACTTTAACATGACTAAGAATACGTTATGTTTTTTTGCCCAATATATTGCAGATGGGATATAATTAACTCCTTCATTTTAAGGACAGCATGTTGGGAGCCCATCAATCAAATAAAGTGAGTTTGGATAAGAATGGGTAGGAACAACTAATTTCAACTTTACCTTGGTAGTGTAAAGATAATCAACGTTACCAGCCAGTTGTGCCCTGATGCAGGCTTCAGGCTGCAAGATACAGAAATCTGCCAACTTACCAGGAGGAAAATGAGAAAACATATAGAGGTTAAGTGTTTGTGTGACATACAAAGTCTTAACAGTTCTAACAAAGTCTGAATAGGCAGAAATCTGAACACTCATGCTAAAGCAGTCTTGTGATTTCCTGTGTGCTCAAATTTGTATGTTTTTAAAATGTTGTTATTTGGGAACTCTTTCTTTAAAAATTTTCAGTAATACCTTTGACAGAAATGGGCTCAAAATAACATCAAACAATCCCCAAAATGACACCAATATAATGAAAAGTTAAATTTAGATTTTTATTTTTAATGAAAGTTTATGTTGTGTTTCAACATTTTCCTGGCAATCCTATAACAAATAAAAATAACAATTCCATATTGAAAAATTGCCAAAAAAATTTTGTAACATAATAGTAGAGACAAGTGCAGCTAAGGAAATGATAAAATAATTTTGCTGTTTACCAAGAATAACTATCCTATTTTAATATTTATATAGCTTATCTTTAGTGTTTATAATCATTACAAATAACTTTTGTGTTTTGTCTTAGCATTTAGACATATATTTTTATTTTATCAAAATAATTTTAAGAGTAGTTTTTAATAGAACTGGTTTATAAGTTCTTCAATACAATAAAAACAAATTTTAGTTAATAATTTTTTTAAAACTCTGTCAATTAAATTATTTAATGATCTCTTTCAGACTCAACTTTTCTAAATTTGTGACAAATTATGTCATCTACTAATTCTTTACTATATTAGAATTTCATGCATGCTATGGAAAGCCACTTTTAAAAATTAAGGAAGACTGATTGGGAGTACCAGGATGGGGACTGTGAAAGACAAATGACAAATATAAGTAGAGTACTCAGGCTACAGGTTATATTTGAGTAAAGGCTTAAAGAAAGTAAAGATGTGAACCATGTAGATATCTGAGAGGTTGTTCCAGGTGGTGGACAGCAATTGCAGAGCATATATGACCTGCTGTGTTTCAAGAGCAGCAAAGGGTTAGTATGGATGGAGTTGGAAAAGAAACACTGAGGGGAAATTCGGAAGAAATGACATTAGGCAGGTGGTGGAGGTGTGATGATGGTGAATCGAATTTTGTAGGGCCCAAAGGGCCATTGTACATACTTTTTAAATATATACTTTTGTTGAAAGTAGGAGCCATTGTAAGATAAGGGTGCAGAGTAATATAGTAACCTGATTATGTTTTAATTGAGACATTCTGTTTCTGTGAAAGACAGCTTGTAGAGTGACAAATTAGAAGTCTACCACTGTAATCCAAGAGAGAGATAATGATCATCATCAAGATAGGAGGAGGTGGTAAAGTTTTAAAATTGGAGCCTCCATTGGACATGAGCCAAGGCCTAGAATAAATGTTTGCTTAAGAAATTGGATCTGGGTCACCAGGATGGAATCCTAACTTCTTGAAGGTGAATTTGTTTCAGTAATTCTTATCCTTCCTGTCCTCATGAAATTCAGCTTTTTTTGAATCCCCCCACCCAACTTATCAGATGTATTCAAGGCATGTATCTCGAGGGTAATTTTCAATATCTACTTCCATTTATCTTACTCTATTAAGTTCCACCTTCCTTGCTACAGTAGTTATCATTAGAATACAGCTAATTAAAATAAAAGAGGTTCATGTTCAATATTGCTGTATTAGGTACCTTCCCTGCCTATCATGACTTCAACACTCTCCTCCCTTCCTTTTTTATCTGATGTAGTACTGAAAGATAACTATCTGTTTTTACTGGAGACTTTTATTAGTCTAACTTCTTCTCTACTCAAAAACATAAATGGCCAACACTCTCTCTAGCTGAGCATAGCACATCTTCCATTTTGTCAGATTCTATCTATCTCACGATTGGATTGCTTGAATACACTTACATGTCAAACTCACAAATTTACTCCTTCAAGATGAAGCTTCTTTTTACTTAACATTTTTAAGCACTAGTTTCTGATTTATAAAATGGGGCTAATTTTAATACCTACTAGATAAGGTTTTTATTATTACTAAATTAAATTTCATTTTATTTTAAACTACATCTAGCATGTAAATACTCAAAACATTAGTTATGGTAGTTATTATTATCAGAAACCCTTTAAATTCTTACTTAACAGGTAATGGAAGATACATTTTTGTTTAAACATAAGAAATCTTTTAGATTATTAATTATTACACATATGTGATAATAGCCTTATACTTTATAAGAATCACAAGTAAATAATTTTTGAAAGGCATATGATTATAATGTTGGCATGCTAGGTTTTTATAACCAGCTTATTGAAATGTCTGTCTCAATAGGGTATAAACATGGCATGTTTTGCATTTATTCTGCTCATTATTCTTCAATGGGCCATATAAAGTGTCACAGTCACTTTAAAATTGTCTTGAATGGATTCCATAATTTTCTTAGCAGTCAAATTTAGCATTGCAATTTTGTAATAGATTCAAAACTTTCCTCTCCTCTGTTGGTATAACGTGTGGCTTAGGAGACAGAGAGAATGAGAGGAGGATAGTGGTCTGCTTTTCCATTCCTCTTCCATTTTCACCTTCTGGAGGTGGCCCTACAGGGTGGAGGAGGGAAGAGCAATAGGGAAGACAAGGGTTTAATCTGGCAAATTACCATACCAGGGTTGGGGTATAACCCCTCTGTGACTCTGGCTTGGTCCTGTTTTCTCACGTTTTATTGTTCACCATTGATGGAGTGGTCTCCATCAATATGCTGTTCTTTGTGATGGGATGAGCATTTGTTTGGGGTACTGTTCAACTCCACATCCATTTCATTCATTCATAAAGTCTCTGCAGAGCTGTAGGTGTAGCAGTGGAGGCAGCAGTGGTGGCTACCGTGGAGCTGTCAGGTGAGACCCCAGGGTTGGCTTGAGACAAAGTGCAGAGCAGCATCAAGTCTGTCATCTGCCTTACAACCATTGAGACTTGCAACCAGGAACAACTGCAAGTGCCAATAAAGGGAAATTGCAAAAATTGGGATCTTATATTGATAAAAACTTCATGATTGCATTGTGGTGATGGTATCAAGTAAGAAAAGACAGAACCGGCTGGGCGCGGTGGCTCATGCCTGTAATCCCAGCACTTTGGGAGGCCGAGATGGGCGGATCATGATGGTCAAGGATCGAGACCATCCTGGCCAACATGGTGAAACCCTGTCTTTACTAAAAAATACAAAAATTATCTGGGCGTGGTGGCATGCACCTGTAGTCCCAGCTACTTGGGAGGCCGAGGCAGGAGAATTGCTTGAACCTGGGAGGTGGATGCAGTGAGCCAAGACCCCACCACTGCACTCCAGCCTGGCGCCTGGTGACAAAGCAAGACTCTGTCTCAAATTAAAAAAAAAAAAAAAAGAGGAAAGAAAAAAATAAAAAAAAGAAAAGACAGAACCGAATGATAGAAGATCTTTCTCTATTTCTAGGAAACAATACAATTTTATTCATCATATGGTTTCACAGTAAACTTCTCCCTGTTACAACAAAACCCTCTAGTCTCAAGTCCTCTGATACCAACATGTTTAATAGTAACATTCCTGCAAGCAAGAGTGGTTTCAGTTGGATAGATGAGAGAAGGAATGAAGCTGCAGTGCTGCTCTTTGTCATTTCTAGTACTAAACCTGAAAAAAAAAATAGATTCCAGGTCTTTTAAGTTCACAAAAGTAGAAAACCACTAATGTCAGACATAGTGTAAGGCTGAAACTACAATCTAACAAGCGTCAACAGTGAAATGATGGAGGAAGCTAGCATCTTCTGAAGATGTGATTGAGGATAAGCCAGAACCAGAGAATCTCATTGAAGAAGACCTCAATTTTGTTCTGAGGAATCACTTATCTCAAAAAAGATCTGTACTGACGTGTACATATGGGCCTTCTCACCCTCGTATTGAAATTAATCAGCATCTTCAACTCAAAATGCAGATAGTGGTCCATTTAAACAGGTTATTATTTCAACAGCAGCAAAACAATATTTATGCTGTCAAGAGACTTGATATATAGAACAAATACATGAAAAGGAGATGTGAGCCAGAATTGCTTAACAGCTTAGAAGAGACTTATAGTCTTTTCTTCAGAAATAACTCAGAAAAAAAATGAATATTGAGGAAGAAGAGCGCAAAAAATAGTTACTTCTGGTAGGTTCAGTTGTTAAAGTAAAAATTATATATATGTATAGTTTTTACTTCATATATATGTATACACTATATATATATAAAGAGAACAAAGGTCATTATGGCTCCTGAACTAGAAGCATCTCCAACAGTGTGTCAGCTCTAGCAAAGCCTAAAGAGACCTTATCGTCCATCTTATAAACAAGCTACCAACAACATAGTGAACATCTATGCCTGAAGAAGAACAGTCTAGAAAAAAGAATAACTATGTTAGTCTGTTTGTATTGGTATAAAGAAGTACCTGATACTGGGTTAGAAAAAAAAAGAAAGAAAAAGATTATTTTGGCTTACAGTTCTGCAGGCTGTACAAGAGGCAGAATGCCAGCATCTGCTTCTGGTGAAGGCCTTAAGAAGAATACCTATGTAAAAAACCTGCACATTCTGCACATGTACCCTAGAACTTAAATAATAATAATAATAATAATAATAAAAGAAGTTTGTAATCATAATGGAAGCCAAGGGGAAGCTGGCATATCACACAGCAAGTGAGGGGCAGGAGAAATGCCAGGCTCTTTAAACAACCAGCTCTCACATGAACTCACTACTGCAAGGAAGGCACAAAAGAAAAATTAGAAAAGCTTTTGGAGTGTTGCAAATACCGGCTGCTTGCAGAAATGGGATGAGTGCACTTAACCATCATCTAGTTTCACTTTGCAAATCCTTCCCTAATTGTACATTTCCTGAAAAACATTTGTTTGTTCACCCACATTGTAAATATGTTGCAAAATGTACTAAACCAGATTGTCCCTTTACTCATATGGGGAGAATTCCAGTACTGCTTCCATAACCAGTAGCTATAATGCCAGCACCATCTTCTAGTAGTCAGCTCTATCGCTATTTCCTGGCTTCTAAGAAAATTGAATGTTACTTGCATCATCCAAAACACTGTAGATTTAATATTCAGTGTACAAAGTCAGGCTGTACATTCTATCGCCCCATTGTTACTGTACTGCCACTATATGCCTTGAAATAAATTCTACCTCAAACCAGAAAATGACATCCATTCTTACCTGGCAGAAGATCCTGCAGTTTGAAACTTCCCATCTACTCATGAAAGATATTCTACAGAACTTGTCAAATCTTTGAAACTTGTAATATATTGCTTCATAAAATGAAGTTTATTACCTAACTGAACTAATTTTTCAAATTTATAAGCATATTAAGTGGTTTAACTTTGAGTGCTTGTTTTGTTTTTACTATGAAAAATTTAAGGAAAAGCTAAATTCTATGAAAACATTTGAGGCATGTTTGTATACTGCTGTCCTAAGTATCATCATTTATAATATCATTGTTAGTAATGGTACTATAGTTTTGGGCCATGTCATTGCTATGTGTAGAGGGATATAGTGAGAAAGGCAAGTGTTACTTGCCTTTATCCAAATGATTGGGACCAGACCCATTTTTAATTTTGGATTTTTAAAAATCTTAAAATGTTTGCATTATATTTACCAGTTAAACATCCCTAACTTGAAAATTTGAAATCTAAAATATTCCTTTGAACATGAAATTTGGGAATCATATCAGTGCTCAAAAAGTATTGAATTTTGGAACATTTCAGAGTTTGGATTTTTTGGATTACAGTTGCTTAACCCATATTATTCTGAAAGTTGAATTGTTGTTTCCACTTAACCAAAGATTATATAATTTTCATAATCATCCATGAAAACAAGAGTGGCTAAAAGTGCTGAGGTTGCCTAAAATCATCATTTAATTCTGCTTTTTAATTTTTAAATGAATTTAAGTTGAAAAGCATGATAATACAGGTCTCTCAGGTTGAGTGCCACTTTGGTAAAATGGTTTCCAAGTCCCTCACCTTCTACAGAAGGTGGGCATGTAGGGTGAAAACAATTGGAATGATAATTACAAAAAATATGATCAATGTATCTTTAATGTTTTACCATTAACATATGTTTTAAATATATATTTTGGGGCAACTACATCATCACAAAATTGTAAAAAAATTTTTTTCAAGTATATACATAAGCTATCAGAAAACAGACTTTAAACTCACAAGATTATAAATATACATGTCCATTCTCACATTCTAAAAAACAATGTTCTCAGAAATCACTTTGCAGAAAATATACTTAGTTACTACTGAAGATAATTTTTGAAATGTAAAAATTAGATTTAAATAGTATATTTTAAAGGACAGAATTACATAATTACAGAGATCATATGGGTATACCCCAAAATAGTGTAAAATTTTTGGCCTACTGTATTTATTTCAGAGTTTTATGAGTGTGGTTTTTAAAATTGTAAAGGCAAGAAGTGTCAAAGCTTTAGAATTAAATAACAAAGAGATTATCTCAAAGGCATGATGTATAGTAATGTTTTCAAAAATTAAGGCTTAAAAGAAAAGAGTGAATTAATGCAAAAGGGTCACTAAAGATTCAAATATTCTTAGGACAAAATTAAACTAATTCTGTAACAAATACAAAAACTAGAACTAAAGAAAGCCTCTCTCATAGGACATCTATGTCTCGCATTGGTCCCATATCTTCAATTCTCTCTCCTGGTAAGGCATAACCTTAATTGAACCAGTGGCTACCAAGACAGCTCTGTTTTCTGCTTCTTTCTCTTACCATCTTCTATTCCCTCTGAGATTATTCTTTTGTATTTAGACTCTATAATCTCTTCTCACCTGCTAGGTATATGTCATTCTAATATTCATGGCACTGGAGATTCTGCACTTTAGATAGCTCCTCCTTTTATAGGCATTCTATATCACAAGTGATTCTCTTGGAAACTTCTCAAATGTCCCTTGCTCCATATTTCTCATTTTTTTTTAACAAAAGAAAAATTTCTTACTGTACATATTTCACTTCCTTCAAAATGAATGGTCTTTTACTTTTGCTTTCTCCTGCTTTCCACCTCCCATTCCTTTTGCAAAAACAGAAGTAAGAAGCGGCTGTGATGTTGTCTGGGGTTTGCAGAACTGACTCTGACATCTCATAGTAAGCCTCGGGGAAAGGTTTCCATTATCATCTGTTATGCATCTTTCAAATTAGTATGCATTTAACATGGTAACATGCAAAGTCCACTCATAGCTTATTAGATGTAGTTTATATGTAATTCTTGCCTTTTAGTTTTATGTAGATCCATATGAAATTATTGATATATATTTTATATAAAACCTATTAAAACTTATTGAGAAAGGATTATTTAATTTAAACAATTTAATTTACCAAGAATTCAGCTCACCTAGAGAGCCATAATAAAAAGTTGCTATTTACAAAAGATAAACAAGACTTTATGCATGAAACTCGTAGATATATTTTAGGTTAGTTCTCTAACATCATCTGACAAGAAAATGTTGAATATTCAGAAATCTCCTTGTTTGTGTCAGATTGACATTGGCAGTGTCAAGCAGTAAAGTAATGAGCAGGTTTCAAAGCAATATATAAATAATGCAGGTTCACTGTCACCACAGAGGTGTTTTTTGTTGTTGTTTTTTGTTTGTTTTATTACCACAATTAAGAAAAATAGAATTCTGAACAGAATAAAATTCAATGAAAATAAATCGTTAGAATTTCAATTAATATTTTTAGAATTTATTCTACATTTAATTAATAAGGGCAAATAATTATCAGTGGTATTTGTAGAGCTCTGGGATAAAAATGAGTGACCTTTGGTGTTAGATCTGAGATTTAATCCCAACTCTGTCACTTGCTATCTGGTCTTTGGAGAGTTAAAGACGTTTCATTCTTTTATTCATACAATAAGACAATGTTGTCTACCTTGCAATAAGGTTGTAAGAATTATAGTTAATATAAGTAAGAAACATAGGTCACAATAGCAATTGCTAGCAACTCTTAGTATCATTATAATTAAAAGGTTAGATTGGTATCACGGGAGAGAACCACTGAGGGGAAGAGCTGGAGGGTATCTGCTCGCAACTAGAAATGAAGGTATAGACAATGATAGGATGCTAAATACACTTTGGACATTTAATCCAGCTTCACATCTTATTAGACTTACCGATTTTGGCCAAGATGTGAAATTATTAGTGTAAATCACAATTCCATTCTAATAACTAGTGTGTGTTCTTGCTGTTTCTTAATGTACAACATTTCTATCAGACTATCAAAACACATCAATTTTTGCATACTGCTTTTATATATACCACTATCATTTAATAATTTTTAACCACATTTTTGAGGCAGTATGAATGACATGGATTTGAAAGTGGTAGTGACTAATACATCATCTAAGAACATAGTTGTTGGTTTCATCCCAAGTTACTTTGCAAATGGTTGAATTGTGGTTCTTTTCCAGACAAAAGCTAATTTTAGGGCATCTTTTTGAGGGAAATCAAGAAGAATACTGATGTTATTCAGGAATTTTATCAACCACTAGTCTCTAGCCCTCTTGGTGGGTTTAAATAAAACAAATGCCTCATAGAGTGAAATTATTTGGACAGATGTCAAAGTAAACCCAAAGAAAATAAGTCCAGCCCACTGTGAAGGACTCCTCAGTTACTAAAGGAGCGCACAGGAGGTGTGCAGACAAATCCTATTACTGGATAATGGGATTTATTCGCGTGTCCAGACACCAGTTTGAAAATATGATTCTGCTCAAGACATAAGTAGAAAGTTCTTATGTGGGACAAAATTCTGTCTTCGGGAAAGATAGAATATATTTCACTAAAGTCAATCTGATTCTCCCTTTAATAAATTGCTTGAAGGAAAAGAAAGTCTTTGCTGACACAGAAAATGCTGAAGCCTCCTGAGCTTAGTCCTTTGAAGTACAGTCTACAGCAGGGAGTAGGCAAGAGAGTAACAGAATTTTGTCAGAGGTAGGCTCCAAAACACGAAGGATTTCTAGCTAAGTGCCATTCCTTATTCTTCCTAAGCAAGGCCTAGAATATGAATCGTAGAGTATTTTAAAGTGTTACGTATTTTGTACCACATAGTGAAATATTTACAGGATGCAAGGCCAAAATCTCCCACCCCAGAAAAAAAAAAAACTACAGAATTGAGTATTAACGTATTTTCATTGGTCAATTGTTTATTAACAAATGTTTATCTAACAATGTCATTAGCTAGAATTATGGCATATTAAACCAGGGATTAGTGAAAAATTTTTGTGAAGAGTCAGACAGCAAATATTTTAGACTTTGCCGGCATATGGTCTCTATCACTACTACTCTTCTCTGCTGTGGTAGTACAAAAGTAGCTGAAAATAATTCATGAATGAAGGGCGGTTTCTGCATTTGCCCAAAGGGTTGTAGTTTGCTGATCCCTGACATTGACAAATCAGCATCTTTATCAGTTATCCCTCATACCTATAACAGTTCCTGGTATGTTAATTAGATAAATAAATATGAAAAAGCAATTTATGTTTTTGGTAGATCATTCTTTCTGTAGTCTTTTCTATACTACCTCTCCTTTGATATTATTCCAGTTGATTAATTCTAAGATAATGTAGACATTCCAAAAAGTTACCCTCAAAATATGTATTAGACTTAATTTTGTTACATGCCTGCTAAAAATAATCAGAACCTGAATCTAATCATGAATGAATATTAGAATAACTCAAAATGTGGAATTTTCTAAAAAAAAAATCAAGATCAAGAAAGACAAAGGAAGACTGAGATAATGTTACAAAATAAAGATAACATAACAAATAAATATTAGCAACTCTGGAGTAGAACTTTGATCAGGAAAAAAAATATATATATATATATATGGGGGCGGGCATTTATTGATCAAGTGATAAGAATGGAAAAAAAGTGTAGTTTAGAAAATAGCAAGGAATTATGAAATTTCCTGAATGAAGTTATGAAAATGAACGACTTTCTCCCCAACTAATACACCTTAAAGTATTTTTTGATGGGGGTTAGAGAGCAATGTCTCCATATTACTCTCATATGGTTCAGATGAAATCATATACATGCATATAAACTAATAGAGAATGATAAAGCAAATGGGGCAAATCAGGATAAATAATATAGAAACTTTCCTTCTTAAAAAGTTATTTAAAAATACTGTTATGTGCTCTCTCTTTCTGCCTAGATTTGATACACGTAAAATAGGAAACATTTATATTTTCACATCTGTCCTAGCTCTTACTGATATCTTCCACTTTGAGTAGATGAATGGTTAAAATGCTAACCACCTGGTATAGAAAATGAATGGATTCAATATTTTTATAGGGATTTAAAAATATTACATGTTTTCCAGTTTTTCTCTTAGGCAAATAACCCATAAGGAAATACCAATAACTGAAATTATTGTAACTTTTAAGCCTTGAAATGTTCAACAAAGAAATTCTTGGTAATTCACAAAGTACCCAATCAGCAAGAAATACTTAAAATACTTCCTATAGCTCTTTTTTAAATTAAATTATATTTTGCCTGTAAACCGGATTAACAAGAACAAGAACATTTAGTGTTCGTGCAGAATGCTGAGTAAGGACACAACATAGTAATTTAGTTAACCTAGAAAGCAAGTTTTCAAACTGAGAAGAATTGAAAGGGAAGAGTTTTAAGTAGATGGAGCCTGAAAGAATGTAACAAATAATGGACCATTCAAAATTCCTGATTAGTCCAAGTAGAATACGGTTGGAGGAGCACATCTTTTTTCTGGATGGATAACTTGATGGTTAGAAAGAATATCTATCTCTTCTCTGTGTAATTTTAGCAGCACTTTGAGTTCATTCTAAAAGAGCTTTGCTTTTAGGCTGCTTTATTTTCCTGTTTTTATTTAGTGTTTTAAAATTATTATAGAACAGGGGAAGAAAATGAATAGTCTCTGAAGTTATTCATGCTGGTTTACATGAAACTCTTTTAATTTAGAATAACAAATGAATAAAGAAAGTCTTGAATTATTTTAAGCTACTTTTTTTTTTTTTTTTTTTTTTTTGCTACTTTTGATTTTAAGAATATACATGAATCTGGACCAATCACGGATACTGTGGGTACTACGTCTAACTGTAAAACAAGGAAAATAAAATGAATCTTTATGGACAACTCTAGGCTTAATTTAAAAATATCTATTAGGTTGAGTAAAAAAATTAATTTATAAAAAATTTTAAAACCTACTTATGATTATTATTTCTATTTTTAAAATTACAAGCTAACCTGAAAATTAAGGTTTATTATATAACATCCTTTCAGCAAACCTGATGGATTCCTCTAGTTATATTTTTAGAGTCAATACATTCGATTGCTATGAACGTACCAAAAGCAACAAATGGCAAAGTTATATGATTAGTTTTATAGATAAAATAACTCCAAAGCAACTGACAAAACAATTCCCTAAAAATAAAAGTATCTTCAAATTTTGCTTTTTCAGAAATTGTGTTGATATGTTTACTGCTTTGCAGCAATATCAACTATTTTGATCTGAAACTGGCCAACTGACCTCCATAAATTGCCATTTATCTTATTCCAGACCTTGCAACATTTCTTCCTCTACAAACTCTTTTCAAATTATAGATATTGTTATCACAGTGGAAGGTCATTTTAAATCTGTTAGTTGGTTCAAATAATGCTTAAAATCAATAGTATTTCCTGTGTATCTCCACACTCGATTCAATGGGTAAAGTTGCTGCATTCTACAGCACATAGACTCTTTACTGCTGAAAGTCACCTTTATCAAAAGAAATAGCATTAAGGCCTTATTCATTTTTGTTTTGAAGGTTTATTTGATTGATTTATATCATACTGATACCTATTTCTGATTGATGTTTTCTGAGTATGAAATATACTAATATAATTATGGATTATAATCTGGTATAAAGAATGTTTTACAGATCTTATAGAATCCTTGATGTATCTTTTTTTTTTTTTTTAAACAAAGTCAAGTAGCTTGGGGAAATGGAAAATAGTCATCTAATAAATGTCAATCATAGATAGATTTTTACACACACATACACATATACTTAAACTATGCATAGCTGTTTGTAGGGAGCCTTATTTTCAGTGATTCTTGCTTTCTTTCTTCAGCTCCAAAGGCATTTTGATTCTGCCTCTGTAAAACATGTTATTTACAGCAAATGTGGTTTAAATCTGATTTGTCCTTGCTCACCAATAGCAGCAAGTGGAGAATTGCAATGGATATTCTACCTTAATATATTATATCATATTTGTTTAAATTTCACATATGTTTTGTCTTGGATCAAAAGCACAAATAGATATGGAGTAACATTTTATCATTATAATTGTTTTTATAAGTTTATACTAAAGACTCAATATGTGTGTGTATATATATAGAACTGTATACACACATACACACATATGGATATATATTCTTATATATGTGAATTCACACACACATATATATACAAATTAAAGAGGTACCATGCAATTTTATTACCTGGCTACATTGCATAGTAGTAAAGTCTAGGCTTTTTGATGTGTACATATTTTAAATTTTGGATGATTTATTTACGGCTACTTCTTGTTTCAAAACTCTGAATGATTTTAACAGTTGTATTAATTTGACTTTGACTTTTTTTAAGTTGTGGCTTTTTAATGAATAAAATTAATGATCATCTGATTTTATATTATTTGTTTCAAAGTGCAACATTTTAGCATTGTGTGATAAACACAAACATTTTTACAGGAGGTTTATTTGTTTGTTAGTTTTTTGAGACAGGATCGCACTCTGTCATCCAGGTTGACAGGTTGTCAACTAGATTGTAGTGAGTAATCATGTCTCTCACTACAACCTCAAACTCTAGGGCTCAAGTGATCCTCCCACCTCAGCCTCCTGAGTATCTGGGACTACAGAGGCATGCCACCACACCTGGCTAATTTTTGTGTATTTTGTAGAGACAGGGTTATGCCATGTTGTCCAGGCTGGTCTCAAACTTCTTGGTTGAAGCAATCGACTTACCTCATTTTCTTGAAAGTGCTGGCATTACAGGCACGAGTCACTGCACCTGACCCAGGAGTATTTTTACACACATACAACTATGTGTCACTATTATATAGCATTAGTATTATAATAATTTCTCTCAGTTGTATCACAATATACAAACGACATTCCACTGAGAGTAAAATTCTCTGCAAATCAAATTGTACATATATATATATAGTTTACTGTGCCAATAGCTTTGATAATTTTTTTTGTGTACATATATATGTACATATATGTACATATATACACATATATATGTGTATATATGTATATATGTACATATATATGTATATATATATGTACATATATATGTGTATATATGTATATATATGTACATATATATGTATATATATACATATATATGTGTATATATGTATATATATGTACATATATATGTGTATATATGTATATATATGTACACAAAAAAAATTTTCAAAGCTATTGGCACAGTAAGCTATATATATATATGTATAGTACTAGATGAATAATTAAATTCCAAAATTGCCAACCAGTGTTTTCCTACAGGGTATCTGTACAGGTAAGCCATTGGGGGCAGGTTGAGATTTCCAAACTCTCCATTTAGCTAATACCTGTGGAATTAGCACAGACCATTAAGACCAAGGCTTAATGGCAGAATTTAGAAAGAGAAATCTGTCACTTCTGTCACTGATATTAGTCATCTAAAATAGCAGTCAATAAGTAAACCAATAATAAATATAAGTTTTGACATAAAACCAACTCTAAAATATATAACTAGGTTTAATTTTTACATTTACTCATGACTATTTATGAATGAAGAATTTAAGAGGAAGAGTATTTTTGCATGTCACTAAAATTCCATGGTGTTGTGCAGTGCTTATGTTTCATTATAAAATCTAAGTGTAAGTGTGCTCTTCACACAGCAGTCTATGGTTGGCATGTGGAAATTAGGTTATTATGAAGATCTGTTAAAGTGCATAAGGACTTGCACATTTGTACATAAATTTGCTGAAAACAAAGTGTATCCTTTTGCTTAATTACCACTGACTTTTTAAGACTAATATAAATGGTTGACAGGTTTCATTAACACTTTTTATTAAAATTGCATTATCAGAAGTCAGAATATTGCATCTTTATTTATGTTTTAGCTATTATCAAAGATTTATGTCAAATGATAGTAAATTTATATGAACCAAAACAAATTGAATAAATTATACTAACATTAAGCAGAAACTCTAATTAATAAAGCATGTAAATTTATATAAGTTCCTTATAATGCCTTACACATAAAATGAATGGGGGCCTTGCCACTAAACTAAATTGTTATAAGTTAAATATTAATTTTAAAATAATTCATTTTATGGTTTTATGTATGATACTGATAATGAACACATAAATAATCTATAAATCCCAGTACAATCTGGAAAAAATATCAAACGTTAGACATTTGCTATAAATATAATACAGTTGTTATTTTCTTAGCATACACTTTCATATGAGATTAATTTCAAGGCAAAAACCAAATGCTAGGTTTATTAAAAACACATTTCTTTCAAGAAAATTGTTTTCTGCTTTATTATAAGTAAAATTGAATATATTTAAAACAAGATATTTTAAAGATCTTAATGGACCATAAACCATGTTCAAATGATAGCCTTCATCCTCTAAATTTAACTTTCAAATCCACTTATTTCATGCCATGCGTAGGACTATGGAAGTTTTATTTAACTGCTTTTCTGAATATTTTTAACCATCTGTGTTTCTTTTTGTTGATATTCAGTACATTAATTAAAGATAAAAATATACATAAGAAACTTATCTTGCCTAGTTTTAAAATTTGGCAAAAAATTTCAGGAAAAAATAACACACAGCTACTGTTGGTCATTTAAGCTTCTGAATGTATAATACACATTTGGTGTTAGCATAACAATATTAGCTAAGGGCAAGGCCACATAGAAGTTTTTGTTTTAAGTTACTTATTTGAATTTAAATCAGATCACCCCATGAGGTATCTCTCAGCATTAACAGTAAACTATTTTTGGACACAGAACACAAATGAGAACTGAATCCTTTTCTTTGCTAACAGCCTCATTAAAACAAGCACAGATAATGTCATGACAGTAACAAACTTCAAGTAACCGTAAGTAGTACAGATGCTACTTAGTTTTTATTTTCTATCAGAAATATTTAAAATTATTTAATTGGTTAGAAATATTTATTGAATTCTAAACAGAAATCACTTGCTTTGGGGAAAATTATCACAAGAGAGACAAAATACCTCCTTTTAAGAATTTCTCAGTCAGTGAAGGAGGTAACATTTACCTGCCCACATGAAAATACTACATGTTCTTTTAAAGTAGTCACATCTTGCTTTTTGGGATGTATGAATACAATTAAAATATAACATTTGACCACTTTAATGTAATCAGTTGTTGAATTAGAACTAATTAAGACTAATGAACAAAGAATAATAAAACTTGCTAGAGAGAAATCAGGAGTAATTCTGAAGTATGGGTTTTTTGCTTGTTTGTTTGTTTCTGGTCCTGAAGGGAGATGGCACTTTGGGAGAGGAGTCATGCTATAGGAGAAATTAATCTTCAACATCAAAGACAGAAATCTGAAAAATATTGCATTAAGCAGAAATGTTGCATATTGAATAATTTTCAGAGAACTGACCTTAAGAATGTGGCCTAGTGTTTTTCCAAGAATATAGAAATATCTACCTGGTTACTTGTTTAAACTAATTATGTTTATGTTTACATGAGTGATTTGGATTCTTGCTGATTGACTTCTTTTAATGAAGTATGGAGATATCAATTCATTTATTTAATAAACATTTACTGATTATATCAAGCACAGTTTTCTAGATTTAAAAAGTATTAAAAACAATGAAAGACCCAATCCTTGTTTTCAAATATCTTAAAGTACCACAGACAGTAATATTTGTCTTCTGACCTATTTCTCATGAATAAATTTCAAGTATATTTATAGGCTACTTTATAAAATACACAAACAAATAAACAAAACTATGTAACCAGGCAGCAAAAGAGATGTGCTTAACAAACCAGATAATGTTTAAGATTATGGGAGGTGTTATCAGCAACATAGCAACAGGGAAACCTTGTATTTCTCACTCTACCCATGGACACACCCAATAAATATGTACTCACAGATCTATTTTCTCTGAAAGTCAGAGACCAGTTGAGAGTCTCCAACCCACTGGGCAATGAAGAAAACATTCATATCAAAGGGTAGAAAAAGCTAAGGCACAGTTGAATACAGATCCCAGCCCAATCACTGCATCATAAAATTGGGAAAGGAATCTCTAACCTCTACCTTCTCCCTGTGGAGAAGAGGACTTGGACCTCATATATACCACCTTACCTCTAAGATTCCTCTAATGCTATAGCTGTTAATTTACCAGCTCTGTGAGTAAAGGGGATTTGACATACATGAGTCTTTCTAGACCACAGGAAAAAAACACAGTGGTTTTCTAATGGCACACACATACTTCTAGGGGCTTCATCCCCCAGGAGTAGTCCAGAGAAAGGACTTTAAAAAAGTAGCTCCCTGTTTCTCCCTACCAGGGGTTTATGAAACACTCTTCCAGAGGATACTTAGTAGTGTGCCTTTAAATAAACTTGCACTGCAGAGCTAACAGGGTAAACTTACAGGAGCCATCTGGAAGCCTGTTCCAGAGACTGGCATTTCACAAACATTACCTCTGGCTTACCTCAGTGATAAATCCTGGTCTAATCCATTCTTCCTGCAAGGAATTTGGCCATGCAATGAGTGTCACAACTTTTATAGCTCTTACTCAAGAGTGTCTTTTTAACCATGTAGCTCTGAGAGTTGATGGGGCTTTGTATTCCTGAGCAGCTACAGTCCAGAAAAACAATGGAACATAAAATCACTCCACATCTAACAGCTATCTTCTCAGGATAAGAGGGGGTAGCCTAAATATGAAGACAGGTATTTGCCATAGATTCTCTCCCTGGCTTAGTGCAGATACTGTGGGACATACATTCCTGTGTTCAGCTTTACTGTGAAGATAGAAGGAACTGGAACACACATCAAATACTCCAACCTTTCCAGATACATCTGCAGAATATGGCTTCTACCTTATCATCTTGATGTACTGACAGGACGTGGCACATCGTGTACTCCAGGGATCCAACAAAAACAGAAACAGTAGTCTGGTCAAACACAAATATTTCAGAAGTACCTTAAAATCTCAGTCCAAATAGATTGGTAAGATTTTTCTCCTAAATGAGGCCAGTCTGACAAGACTGTGGTAGATTGTTGCCTTAACTGATGTGAAGAAATCAACCTACAGAGTCAAGTAAAATAAAGAAACAGTGGACTATATTCCAAATAAAAAAAGGAAGATAAAGCTCCAGAAACTAACCTGAGTGAAGTGGAGATGTGTGATCTACTCAAGAGGGAATTCAAAATAGTGGTTTAAAAAAATGCTCACTGAAGTCAGGAAAGATTGCAAAAACAACTAAAGTCAGGAAAGCATTGCAAAAACAATTTCAAGAAAAGGACAGAGAGTATAGTTGGCCCCCATCAGTTCTGTATCTGTGGATTCAACCAACCAGGGATTACAAATATTTTTAAAGGCAAAACAATAGATCATAACATTACAATAGTGAAAAAATACAGTATAATAACTAATATTATTTGCACTCTATTAGGTATTATAAATAAAGATTATTTAGCATATACTGAAAGGTGTGTGTTGGTTATAAGCAAATATTAAACCATTTTATAGAAGAGACATGACCATCTGTGGGTTTTGGTATCGTTGGTTGTACTTGAACCAATCTCTTATGGATACTGAAGAACAACTGTATAAAAAAGTACTGAACAGAAGTCATAGAGATGAATAATATTTTAAGTGAACTGAAAATTTCAATTGTGGTGGTTAAAAATAGACTACATCAGGCTGAAGGGACTGTCAGTAAACTCAAAGACAGATCAATAAAAAGTATAGTCTGAGAAACAAAAAGAAGAAAGAATGAAAAAGAGTGAGGATAGTTTAAGAGACTTACAGAACACCATAAAACATAACAACTGTGTACCAGAAAGAGAAGAAGTAGAAAAACAGAAAATGTATACATATATAAGAAAAACTGGAAAAATTCCCAAGCCTGAAGAAGAATATAGAAATTCAGACCTAGGAAGCCCAAGTGTTACCTGATGATATGACTCCAAAGAGACCCACACTGATGTACATCAGAATCACATTATCAAAATATAAAGAGAGCTTTGAAAATAGCAAAGGAAAAGCAAATTGTTACATAAAAGGGAACCTCCATAAGATTATCAGCAGAGATTTCAGCAGAAATCTTACAGGTCAGAAGGAAGCTGGATGATAAATTCAAAATCTTAAAAGGAAAAATATGTTAACCAAGAACACTATAAATCATGTCTAATCATGTCTTTCTGTCCTGCAAACCTATATTTTGAAATTTACAGGTTGATGGGGCAAATAGGCAAAACCAAATGGTCAAATAGAACACTCCATGATTGCCACCAACACCCCACCTTGTAGGAACACCAAATTGAACAACTATCCACACAACAAATAATCTCTATAAGAACCAAAAATCAGGTGAGTGATTATAGTGTACCTGGTTTACACATCATATAAAGAAAAGAGGTACTGAAGAGAATAGGAAAGGCAGTCTTGAATTGCCTACATTATTTTTCCCCCATGTCCCAGCAACAGCCATGTTGCATAGAGAGAATCTGTGTGCTTGGGGAAGGGAAAGCAAAGTGACTGTGAGACTTTGAGTTGAAATTCAGTGCTTTTCTGTCAGAGTGGAAAGCAAAATGGGGCAGAATTCGGTTCATTCTCATGGAGGAAGCATTTAGACAATCTTTAGCCAAAGGGGAATTGTTTGTCCCAGCAGTTGAAACATGAGTTCTGGTTAGTACCACCAATGTAGGCTAAAGTGCTCTGGGGTCTAAATAAATTTGAAAGACAGAACTACAGTTTCTGAGCGAGTCCTGGTGCTGTGTTGGGATCAGGGCCAGTGGACTTGGGGTGCATGTGACCTATGGGACACCAGCTAGGGTGGCCAATGAGGTGCTTGCATCATCCCTTCCTCAACTCCAGGCATCAAAGCTTGCAGCTTGAGAAGGAGAGGAAAATAAAGAGGATTTTGTCTTGCAATTTGGATACTAGCTCAGCCATAGTAAGACAAAACACCAAGAAGAGTCCAAACCCCTCCATTCCAGGCCATAGCTCCCATATGATATCTTTAGATCCACCCTGGGCCAGAAAGAAACCCACTGTTCTGAAGGGAAGGACGCAGTTTTGGCAAACTTCTCCACCTTCTGACAAAAGAGTCTTGGACCTTGAATAAACATCAGTGGTAGCAAGGAAGTGGCTGCTGCAGGCCTTGGGTGAGACCCAGTATTGTGCTGGCCTTAGATGTGAATCAGTACGGTCCCAGTGGTGATAGTTACAGGAGTACTTGCATCCCTACTTCCCAACTTCAATTACCACAGCATGGAGGGAGAGACTCCATTTGCTTGGGAGGAAGTTAGGAAACAGAACAAAGGACTCCACCTGGCAATCAAGGAAATTCTCTTGGATTTTACAAGACCACCAAAGTGGTACCTCTATGCATATGCAAGATTAAGAGCATTACTGAGCTAGAGGTGCTTCCTAATACAGGTACAGATGCAGTGAACAAATAGTTATATAATCACACTCAATTCTATTTGAATATTTGGAAACCTTAGGGAGGATGGGTACAAACAGATCAAGACTATAAAGATTAGAATAAACAACTTGGTCTTTAATAACCAAACATTACTGAACATCTGCGAGCATCAAGACTACCCAGGAAAATATGACCTCACCAAATAAACTAAATAAGGTACCAAGTGACCAGTTCTGGAGTAACTAGATGTGTGAACGTCAGAGAGATAATTCCAAATAGCTCTTTTGAGGAAACTCAGTGAAATCCATGATAACAAAGAGTAAACATTCAGAATTCTATCTGATAAATGTTACAAAGAAATGGAAACAGTTAAAAAGAATCAATTAAAAATTCTGGAGCTGAAAAATTTAACTGACAAACTGAAGAATATATCAGAATCTCTCAAAAACAATTAATCAGAAGAAACAATTAGTGACCTTGTAGATAAGATATTTGAAAATATACAGTCATGGGAACCAAAATAAAAAATAATAAATTATAAGGAATCATACCTGCAAGATCTAGAAAACAGCTTCAAAAAGGCAAATCTAAGAGTTATTGACCTTAAACATAAGGTAAAGAGGGAGATTGAGGTAGAAAATTTAGAAAATTTGTTAAAAGAGATAATTACAGAGAACTCTCCAAACCTAGAGGAACATATCAATATTCAAATATGAGAAGGTTGTTAAACACCAGCCGGATTTACCCAAATAAGAATACCTCAAGACATTTAATAATCAAACTCCCCAAGGTCAAGGGAAAAGACAGGATCCTAAAAACAGCAAGAGGGAAGAGACAAATAACATGTAAAGGAGCTCCAATACATCTGGCAGCAATTTTTTCCAGTGGAAACCCTAGAGATCAGTCATGGTATATATAAAATGCTAAAAGAAAAATAAATGAAAAATTTTATCCTAGAATAGTATATTCAGAAAAAAATATCCCTCAAACATGAAGGAGAAATAAAAAATTTCCCAGACAAACAAAAGCTGAAATATTTCCTCAGCAACAGACCGGTCCTGCAAAAATTGCTAAAGGGAGTTCTTCCATATGAAAGAAAACTTAATGAGCAATTTTGAAGGTACAAAATTTGCTGGGAACAGTGAGAACACAGACAAATACACAATATTACAATTTTGTAATTGTGGGGTATAAACTGCTCATCTCTTTAGAAGGAAGGAGTATCAGAAAAACTTATCAAAAATAATAACAGCAACTTCAAGGCATAGTATAATAAGATATAAATAGAAACACCAAAAAGTTAAAAAACATGGAGGTTGAAGTTAAAGTGTAAGTTTTTTAAAAAATCAGTTTTCTTTGTACTTGCTTTTTAGCTTAGTTGTTTTTGTAATGAGAGTTGTCATCAGTTTATAAGGTCTTCCTAGCAAACCTCATGATAACTTTAAATCAAAAAACCTATAAGAGATACACAAAAATATAACACAAGAAATTAAAACATATTACCAGAGAAAATTACTTTAAGCAAAGGAAAATGGAAGTAAGGGAGGGAGGGAGGGAAGGAGAAACGGAGGGAGGAAAGGTAACAATAAGCTGTCTGAAAATGAAATTAATAAAACAGTCTTATTTACAACAATGTCATCAAAGAAATTACTAGGGAATAAATTTAACCAGGGAAGTAAAAGATTTTTATACAGAAAATTATAAAACATTGATGAGATTATTAAAGATCACACTAATAAATGGAAAGACATCAGTTTATGATTGAAAAATTAATATTTAAAAAATATCCATATACCCCAAGTGATCAACAGATTCACTGTAATTGCTATCTTAATTTTGCCATTCTTCACAGAAATTAAAAAAAAATCCTAAAATTTAAGTGGAACCACAAAACATACTAAATAGCTAAAGCAATCTTTACCAAAAATGATAAAGCTAAAGGCATCACACTACAAGATTTTCAAATTTGTTACAAAGCTATAGTAATCAAAATAGGATGACACAGGAATAAAAACAGAAATATTGATCAATGAAATAGCATAGAGGGCCCAGAAATAAATGCACATGTCTTCTATGGTTAGTTGATTTTCAACAAAGGTGCTAAGAACACGAAATGATGAAAGGACAATCTCCTCAGTAAATAGTGTAGGGAAAACCAGAAATGTACATGTAGAACAAAAATTGACCCTTAACTCACCCCTTATAAAAGAATCAACCCAAATTGGATTAAACACTTAAACCTAAGATCTGCAACTATAAAACTGCTTTTGTAAAACATAAGGGAAAAGCTCCGTGACATTGGCTGTGGCAGTAATTTATTAGATATGATACCAATTATGCAGGCAATGAAGCAAAAATAGACAAATTGTATTGCTTCAAACGTAAAAGCTTCCACACAGAAAAGGAAATAATTAATAGAGTGAAGAGACAACCCACAGATTGGGAAAAAATAATTGCAAATAATACACTAAACAAGGAGTTAATATTCAAAATATGAAAGGGATGTACACTACTCAATAACAAGAAAACAAATACCCCTATTTAAAAATAGGTAAAGGATTTGAATAAGGATTTCTCAAACCATACGAATGGCCAATAGATACAGGAAAAAAATGCTCAACATCTGTAATCATCAGAGATATGCAAATTAATACCATCATAAAACATCACCTTATACTTGCTAATTGGCTATTATTTAAAAAAGAAAAAAAAACCATAATAAGTATTGTAGAGGATGTAGAGAAACGGGAATCCTTAAACACTATTGGTTGTATTGTAAGTTAGTATTGTCAGTTTTTAAAACAGAATGATTACCCCCCAAAAAATAAAAACAGAATTACCATATGATCCAGCAGACTTACTTCTTGGCATATACTGAAAAAGTACTGACATAGTATGTCAAAAAGATATCTGCAGTCCTATGTTCACAATAGTCAAGATATGGAAACAACATAAGTGTCCATCAACAGATGAGTATAGTTTTAAAGAATCTAGGAAATCATATTATTTACGACAGCAAAGATGAATCTTGAGGACACTATGGTAAGTAAAATAAGCCAGGTGCAGAGAGACAAATACTGTATACTGTCATATGTGACATCTAAAAACCTCAAATTTATAGAAATAAAGTAGAATGCTAGTTACAACAGGCTAGGAAGTGGAGGGTGGATGGAGAAAGGAGAGACACTGCTTAACATGTACAGTGTTACAGTTAAGATGAGTAAGTTCTGGGGTTCTATTGCACAGGATTTTAAATGTTTTCACAAAAAAATAATGATTTCAAATGTTCTCATCACAAAATAATGATAAATATATGGGATGATAGATATGGGAACAAGCCTGCTTTGGTCATTCCACAATATATAAATGTAATGAAACATAATTTTGATCTGGGAATTCTCTCTGAGAAATGAGTGTAAGGAAGTCATACCTGATTCACAAGTTTTTGTGAAAGTAAATATAGTCATAATTCCCTAACCCAAGTTCCTGCCAGCAGCAAGTATATCAAAACTAAAATTTGACAAGTTATAATTTTGAAACCTTGAAGAGGATTATATATGTGTACTTTAAAATGCCTATTCCATTTGTTGGAGAAGAGTAATACTTAATTGGGATTATAATATTTTCATCTGCATCAGCTTCACACACATACCAACTCAAGAATATAAACTATATAGCATAATTATATGCATGTAATATATGTATATTATGATCAAAACATATACATATAATGCATACATAAACATATAAATTTTGTAATATTAATTATATATGACCTTTATATGTAATTTTAAAACATCCACATGTGCATAGAGATGTGTTATCTCACAATTACTAACTATGAAGTATCCTGCTATTTATGTTGCATTGGTTAGGTCACTTAATACTCATATTGACACTGAGTAATAATGTTATCCTTACTCTATAGGTGATGTTTGATAATCAAAATGAAGGACAGAGAAGTTAAGTCATTTGCTCGTAAGTACATTGTTAAAAAATATTGTCTGGAATATTTGCCATTAGATCTTGATCTCTTAGCCATTGATACATTGAGATCTTGATTCAATTATTTTCCTTTTCTGACTGTTTAGTTGGCACTGGTAGTTGGCACCTTTCATATTCAAAATGTTTTTTCCCTTGTTATTAACTTGAGGGTACTTCAAGGTTTATCCTCTGATCATTCAGTTTCTGTCCTGCACTAGTTCATACCTTGAACATCCGTCCTTTTCCCTTACTTGCTGCTTTGGAAAGCTTATCACTTCCCTTCAGTCTCCTCTGTGTCAATATGATCTCTAAAACCTTTAAATTTGCCTGTCTATAGATGACAACTATATTTATTTATTCATCATCTCTAACAAATCAAACTGCCTAAAAGAAAATTTATATTGCCTTATGATGGAATACTCTTTCTAGTCAGTGTATTTTTCTTTATCACTAGTACTAGAAATTTCTTGGTCCCGGAATCTCTAAATTTGGGGGCTGATTTTTTTTTCTTCATAAAGTTTATTCTTCATAAAATTCTAGGATTTCTTATTTTTCAGTCATTCTTCCCATATGTCACACAAACTTCTTCATAGCATTCTACTCTACTTTGCTCGCAAATACTTTGCTTCTTGCATGTTATTGCAGACCTTGCACTTTCGTAATGGACTGATGTTTTCAAACCATATTCACATAATCTTTTATAGGAAATTCACTTTGAGGCTTTGTTATTCCCCTGGGGGAAAATTTTGATTATTTTTCATATAAAATTGGGGCATTCCGTAGTACCACCTTAATTTTATTAACTTCTTTATCAATGTTTTCTATTTGAATCAAGCCATCTTCAGTCATGTGCTTCTTTGTTAATTTCCTCATCAGAAATGCTTTAATGTCTATTCCAAGTTATATTATATAATTTCGTCAACACAAAGTCAAAGCTAATGCTAGTTTATGATACTCCATGGATATTTTTTCCTGTTTTTAATTTCTTTGTCATTTGTATAACTGTACATGTTTTCTTCAAAATATAGCTTTGTGATTTACTCCAAATTTTTTGTGACATACAGGACTTTAATGTACATATAGACTAATTTTTCTCTGGACTCTAAATGCTTTTCTTATTTCTGTTGCAAACATATGAGTATTTACTGGAGATCTAGGTCACAGCAGATACTAATAAATTCAGTATAATATAATTGTTGCTAATAAGAGCCTTCCATTTACTTTTTGATTCTATGAAATCCATTTTCCTTTTAAATTAATGTCGCTATTTTGTATTTCTTTTTGCTTTTTGTTTGTTTGATTCTGCTTTTAATTAATTGTTGACATAATTAAAACACATGGAAAAGAGAAAAAGGTTGTAAATCACAACTCCAAATCTAATATGTACTGATTGATATTTCCAAAGGAAATATTCTGAGACCCAACAGTGGCTTGTTAAAACAGTTAATAATGTTTATAAAATTATTTGAAATAAAATTAGTTCTAATAGTTCAGAGTACATGCTTAATGCCTACTAGATTTTTTTCATGCAAACTGTTAGACTGAACTAAAAGTTTAAATATTTTGCAGATTTATTTGCTCTATTTTTTTCTTATATCATTTATGTTTTTATGACAACAAATACATACCTATAGCGTCTTCCTTCAGGGGAAAGTGCTATTTTTCTTGCCAGGACTGAGAAGATTCACCTGTTAGTTGACATTTACTAATATTGGAGAAAGAAATAGTTACTACTTTTCTTATTTATCCTGCCAATTTGTTTCACTTCCATTCTACCTTTTCCCTAGTATTTATACTTCCTTGCCAGGTACTTATATTACTATTGTTTTCTAGCACACTTCAAAATCTCTTGAGATGTTATCACTAGTGAAAAGAAATTTCAAAAATAGAAATCTACAAATCTTAATTATAGTCATTTATTTCTGAGATATTTTTCAGGAACAGGAGTAAAATAAAAAATATATGTATATGTCACATATATGAAATTAATAAGAATCTTCATAGGTGCTCTTAAATAGAGAATGACAACAGTAAAAATCAAATACTGTGCATTCATTTTCTTGCTTCTTACAATTGTGAAGTTTAACTCATTGGTGCCTCTGTTTGCTCATCTATAAACAGGTGTTATTATGTCATGTTTTTAGAATATTACGTATTATGATCCATGAAAAGACTTTAGTACAGGAATGAGCACATATAACTATAGTTAGTATTCTATTGTCATTGTTTCAATTATTATTGATTTTCTAGAGGATCCATGCAGGATGACACAAGATTAATATTTTCTTAAGTCTTTCTAATTCATTAATGGGATTTTTTTTTTAAGTTATGAGGTTGAGAAAACTGTAAATGAATAATGGTGGCTAGCTCTATTTTACCAAGAAAGCAGAACAGAGCTGGTTCTGTCACTGGGAAAACACATTTCTGAAATTTACTCCTCTATTTCTTTGCTGCATTATCTGTAAGTCTTACTCCTGTTTGCATATCCTCTCAACCTCGTACAAGTATGTGCAACTAAAGTGAGGTACACACAGCATGCATTTATACACAGATGTTCCAGCTGTGTTGATGGTAGTACCCATATGTTGCCCATTTCACAAGGGATGTACTGGCCCATTTTGCTTTACACAGTGGGTGTAATTGGGTTCAGTGGGAAGGCATAGCCTATTGAGATGATGCAACTTTTCAGGTGAAAATGCAAATAAACTATAGGTTAAACAATTCACTTTGTCTGATGGCAGAGACATTAGAGGGAGAGAATGCACACTAATTGTAGTTAGATTGTGTGACAAAATACAATTAGAAATAAACAAGCAAGGCAAAAGTAAGGAGTAAGGACACTCAGGGAAGACTAAAGAAAACAAATTGCTTCTAAATTAAACATGACAGTTTTGGAAAGCATTATGAAATCATGCCCACTGATTTACTTGAAAATTAGAGTTTAGCACAAGGGGCAATTTGAATATCTGAATATGGTGATTAATATTCAAATTACTGATCCATATATAGGCATCATAAAAGTAAAAAATTAAGAAAGTATATGTAGGAAGATCTAAACAGGGGTATTGTTAAGGCTGAGCTATGAACAGACAGATAACTACTGATATCCAGTGACTTCCTTGAAGGCAGCTGAATATTAACAAGGGGAATCCTTACCAAGACTCAGCAGTGCCATAATTATGCAACACATTGCCCATTACTTAGTTATTCAATGGTATCTCTAAGAAATCGTATTTCTGAATGCAGATGTAGCACATTAACTATGAGATTTATTTGGTCTGTGCTTCTAAAATAAGTGCCCAGATTTATAATGTAGATAGAAAATTATTTAAATTTTCTAAAGCTATGGCTAGTCACCACACCTGTGCAACATTCATGGCTGAACATTAGTTAAAGATATTTACAAGGCAAAATATATCACCCTTAAATCTGAAAGAAATTTGCTGTTTTCTTTTTTATTTTTCTGTAAAAGACTTTATAAATTTCTGTGTTTTAGTTGGCTGATAATAAGCAAATACAATAATTTAAAAAAACTCATCCATGTTTGGTGGAAGTCCAGGATACGCAAGTATGAATTGCAAAAGAGTAAATTTACTTTGCTTTATTTTAGATTATGCTAATGATGCCATCTTGCATTAAGATGAATACATTATCATATTTCTCAACTGTCATTGGCAGTAAAGGTAACAATAATGCAATAAAACAAGTTTGCTGCCTATATTTGTGTGCCTGAAAGCTAACAAGAGTTTTTACATTTTTTAATTTAAAAAGATCAAAACAATAATTATTTTGTGACAGGTAAAAATTATATGAAATTCACATTTGTGCTAATAAAGTTTATTTGAACACAGTCACACATATTCATTTAGGTCTGTCTATGCTGCTTTCCCACCACAATGATGAAGTTAATTAGTTGTGACAAAAACCCTATATCTTCCCCAGAAAATGCTTATTGACCCCTATTATAAGGCAACTATACCAGTAGATCGCTCTTTTCCTATCAGACTTACTGGCCCGAGAGCTGACTCTGGTGACTCTGGTGACCCTGGTGACTCTGATGTGAGGATTAGATTGGAGCAGCTAGGTGATTTGTATTGTTAGAAAAAGCCCCAGGCTTAAGAAGAAGGGGTTCACGGGACTAGCATTCAGTGTCTTCTCTTCCTGCCTTTGTTTGCATCAGAGCAGCCAGAAACTTCTATGTTTCACTTTGAGTCCTTTGTGGCCTCTGTTGATTTTAATTTTTCTGGTTTTTACTTCATGAAAATTAAAAGTCAAAAGGTAAATCTATGTATTTTCTAGCAGAATATTTGTATTTGTTTAAGGATAGGAAAATGAGAGTGTGTCAACCCCTCTGACGAGCAGAGGTCATCCTTCACGCTCCTGTTACAGCAGAAGTCCATTAGTGCTAGGGTAAGAATGCAGGGCAAGACGGCATCATCTTCGAGGTGCCTTCAGTCACTTACCCTTGACCTGTAGAAAAGTTGCTTTGAGGAAAGGGTGGAAGTTCATGGATGAAGGTTATGTTTACTTGCTCCAGTTGCCCAATTAGTAGAGCACAATTCTGAGATTAAGGAAAAATTATAAGAAATAGACAGACTTCTGCAGTATGTCTAAGATCCCTCCAAAAAAGCAATGATGGAGTAACTGATCACAAAAGTCATAAGAAAGGGAAATGTCAAAAGATCATAACATGCATACAGCAGCAACTTTAAGAGAACTCAGAGAATGGGAGACACAATCTTTTGGATATGGGGTTAAGATTTATTTAAAACAGGTTCGTGGGATTTATTTTTTGTTGCTGTTCTTTTGGTTTGAGTGTACTAATTTTGAAACGAGCTATTTCCCAGTTTGTTATGCTGTTCATTCACCAAGATACGAAATGAAAGAGGGGGAAGCAAAAGTGTGTTGTACAGCATGCATTCTTGAGTGATGATGTGCTCATAATAGGGCTTATTTGTAAGTATGTTTAGTGGCAATCATTGTGGTATGATATGGATCCTTTTGTAATTTGTTCAATGGCAAGAGCTCACATAGATTATTTTCTAAAAATCTAAGAGGGTCTTATAAAGTGACAATGAGTATTGTATGGCTGATCAAGTGTTCACTAACTATTCAGTCACTTGAGTTCTTTTGGTGCTATTGAACAAAATACTTTTTTATATTCTACCCATTTGTTAGTTACAAGTATTTAAAGACCTTGTCACAATTTATAGACTTTCTTTAAAGTTTCTGGATATGCAGTAGAATATAAATGATTCAGCCCTCAACTGTACAGCATTTTACTTGATTTTGTCATATTGACAGCAAAGGGCTCACTCTGAAGCAAACATAAAATGAACACTGTCTTGTTAAATATATCTAACATTTAAAAGAAGAGCTCACAATGGATTACTTTTGAATGGGCTACATCTGCTGTTTACTGATAGTATTATTATATCTATCTTTCTTAATAGTTGAGTGAGGCATGAGGCATTACAGATTTTTAGCCAATAGCAATAAAAATAGATACAAATTAAAAGGTGATTATTCAAAATCCCTAAGATAAAGCCTGTTAAATTAGTATGTACTTGTCTGTCATCTGTTTTACAACTAGTGTCTTCATTCCATGAAGGACAAGCTTATTCATAAATATAAATAAAAGTAGAGAATTTCTCATATGAACATAAAGGAATTTACCAATATTTTAAGAATGGGCACATTTATTAAAAACAAGTGTAAACATATTCCTTTATTATACATTTAACTTGATATTTAAGACATTTATATTACATGGATACAATGTTATCAATAATATTAATATGGTGAATTCTCAAGAACTTACTGCCAAGCCACCCCCTCCTTTTGTAAAAAACATTACCAAGCAATTGTCTTCTACCTGTATGTTCTTCCCATATCATTCTTTACCTCTACCACAGAGGATGATAAGATGATATTACCCCAAATTGTATATTTATTATACATGGGATTCTTGTACGCTCTTATATATATATATATATATATATATACACATGCATACCTATATAGTATATACATGCATACCTATATAGTATATACATGCATACCTATATAGTATATACATGCATACCTAATAGTATAATATTATATCATTTCTGATCTCCATTAAAATATATCTTACCATAGGTAGTCTTACAGGAATTGCTTTGCTCAGTCAATGCTAGTTTAAGATTTATGCACATTGTTTCAAGTAGTTGTAGCTTATCCATAGCTTTTCACTTCTGTAAAATACCCTATTGTTTATTTATACCACTATTGCTTGTTCAGTACTTGTTAATGTTAATTTTGGTTGTTTCTAGATTTTTACTTTCACAAAAATTGCTGCTATGGACATTGGTTACTATATATCCTGGAACAGATGTGAAAGAGTTTCTTTATGGCATATAATTGATGATAAAAATGCTTAATCTATGGATATGTGAATATTAATTTAATAGTAACTATTTCTACACTCTCAACAGATTATTTAATTCACACTTTCTACAGTATTTGATATTATCAGGCTCCTTGATAGTTGAAAATCTAGGGTAAATAAAATGATATCCACTGCAGTTTAAATTTATAATCCCCTGATGAATAATTATTATTTTGATATTATTTACATATATTTACTTTAAAATCATGTTTTTTCTTCCATGTATCACCTGCTCCTGTGATTTTCCCCCATTTTATACTGCATTGTGTTTTTGCAATCTTTTTCTAACTTTGTTTCTTAAAGCATATGTCCTTTGAGGATCTATTTATATTCCAGCAGGAGGGTTTCTCAGAGTATCATGCCAGATGCAGTAGCAATAGTTTTGAATGTGTATAAAGGACAAAAAAAATATCATGTAAGTACAGAACGAGAAGAATTTTTCTATTTAAACACTCAAATGTTGCATATAATAAATGTCAAATCCCAAAGAAGATTAAAATAGATTATGGCTGGTTGTGAGGTTGGGGGCTAGTTAGTTGAGATGCATATGAGCTAGTATTTACATTGAGAGTTTATCATCACAGGTAGCAGAAGAACACCGAAACCAGAAAATCAAGCTAAATAAAAAAAAAATCCAAAAGGTAAGACCAATTCTTAGATATCATACGGGCTTCCAAAGAATTACCAAGTAGGAGGCCACAGAACAAATATAAAAGCCAAGATATAGACCTCATTGACAAGGACTGGTATAAGGGCACACGTTCAAATGTGAACCAATCCAGAGTAAGTGGAAGGATACAGAGGAAAACTGCCTAGAAATTAATGCTTTTGTCAGAGGCTTACTCTTATGTTATTTCCAGAATAAGGCAATACATTTGATAGCTGAAGTTAAAGGGCCCAAGGAATGGTGGGCAGTATATTATGGTCTCCATAAACTTTCATGTCTTATACAGAGCCACGTCTGGATCAAAGAAACTTCTTAAAGAAAGACATACATATGTCCAAGTAATATGTTTTTTAAAATGCTAGGGGAGAGATAGCATTAGGAAAAAAACCAAATATAGATGATGGGTTGATGGGTGCAGCAAACCACCATGGCACATGTATACCTGTGTAACAAACCCACACATTCTACACCTGTATGCCAGAACTTAAATTACAAGAAAAGGAAAAAAAAGAGATTTCTCAGTAACTTTAGTTGGCATTTAAAAATAAGGGTTCAGCACTTTTCTCTTTTAGGATCAAAGCTCTTTATTAGCTCTTTATTTGCCTTCACAATAGTGGAGATACTCATAAAGAATTTTAAGTAAATTTTATTAAAATATATTTAGAAGAATAATTTGGTAACCTCTGTAGGCATAGTTATTTATTGGATTATTTTTGTGGATGCATATTTTTAATTTTTTACAACATTTTTCATGAAATGAAAAAAAATTTATTTGCATTAATTTTATATTATTAGTTAAAGAAATTATAAAGTTATACTATAGTATAGTTATATTACTATAAACCTATCATATATAACTCATATTACTGATGCAATTCAGGAGGATGATGTATTTGTGCTGAGATTAATATTCTAGTGAACAAGGCTCACTGAATTGGATGGACACCTCGATGTAGAATGGCAAAATAGTAATTAATATGGATTATATGACATAGTAATGAATCACAGGTTAAGAGATTACTCTAAACAGTGAGTCTGCTTTTTACCAAATACTTACATTATTCTCAAATCCAAGCCTACATGCCACGGAGAAAATATTTTACGATCCAACTAATGTTTGAAGATTTGATAATGCAACTCTGTTATCTAGATAAATGGAATAGTTACTAAATCTAATTGATATTAAATCCAACAATCATGTCACTGACTCATTTATATGGCCAAAATTATTCTCAATATACTGTTTGCATATCTTTAGTAGTACATTTTTTATTCCACCAGCAAACATAAAATTAGAAATGTTTTATTATCTACCATAAGAGGTAGCTTAATAGTATGTAAAATTACATAATACCTAATTAGTGGTCAGTTTCGTGTCTCCATAAAAATGTTACAGACATAGTATCAACTTTTGGTCAAGTAATTCACACTGAGGATGTATATTGGAGCCTTAATTTTCTGTATTTATTTTCTATATTTATTAAATAAAAACAAAAACAAAATTTACTACCATTTCTTCTTAGCTGTGAAGTTTTTAAAAATAAAAATAAAACAAAGTTCTTGCTTGAAGTCGTCACTTCTTTTTCTAACTATCCATTGTGTATCTCCCCTTGAAAGTCCCTTAGTCATTATACAATGAATTTGTTTTTTAAATGAGGCTGTGGTTATATTTGAAGAAGGGTATCTTTCTACAAAAAGCATATATACATAAGTGTTTCTCTCATTTTAAAGTGTCCATGTGCACTTCTGTAAAATTTTAAATCACCACCTGTACCCTACAAACTGTTTTTCGTCTTTATTTCTCTAACCACACACACACACACACACACACACACACACACACGCACTCAGAATTGAACCCAGGCTCTTGTCTCTGTGCACCCCTCACATTTTTTAATCAGTTCCCACCATTTTCTTGTACTAATGTCTTTAAACAGCCCTTCTCTACTGTCTTACTAATAATGCCTTGTTTTCATACCTCAGTCTTCCTTCTCCTTCTTTATCTTCAATCCATTCTGCATGCTATTTACTTATTGATCTTTCTAAAACAGATCTTTTTACATCAAGCACATTGTATAGATTTTGTTATCACTCCCTGCAGCCTTAGAACACACCCACTCTTTAGTATGACATACAAGGAGGGTGCTTACGTCCTCAGCCTCTGTGCCACTCTTCTACATTACACACACCATCACCATGTTCTTCATGTTTTTTCTCTCTATTGCCACAAATGCCCATCCCATTCTTTACTAATGAGTTTCTAAATTAATCCTACTAGATATTCAGCTTTATGCTCTCTCCCAAAACTCCTTCTCTGACCCTCAATTCATACTAGGTGCTACTTCTACTGTGGCATTAATCTCACTCTATGAGAACAATCAGTGCTCCATCCCACTGCCCCACATTTTACTGGGCATCTTGAAAGCTAGTACTGTGTCTTCATCATCTACCCCAATGACTAGTATAATTGTTATTTAATGAATATTTGTTTAATAAATAATAAAATGAATGAATTGTAATCACTTGTCAATAAATATACTGTGTGTCCAGTCATTAGGCCCGAGATTCTCTGACGGACTTCTAAAGCCAGTATTCATCAAAGCATAAATAATCATTGTGTTATATTTAGATTCCAATTGTATATTAAGTGCATGAAATAAAATCCCTTTAGAATAATTAATTTGAAACAGCAGTGCATATAGATACAGAGTTTATTATGTTACTGTCTACAGGAATGAATTGTTTATGGACAGGGATACTTACTGAGGAATGCATCTTAAGGCAATTTCATTATTGTACAAAGATTGTAGTGTTCTTACACACACCTAGATGATATAGCCTACTACACACCCAGGCTACATGGTACAGCCCATTGCTCCTAGACTACAAACTGTACAGCATGTTACTGTACTAAGTATTGTAGGCAACCATAACGTAATGGTATTTATGTATCTAACCATACCTTAACATGGAAAAGGTACAATAAAAATATGATATAAAAGATTTAAAAAATGTAATGCCTGTATAGGTCACTTACCACAAATAGATCTTGCAGGATCAGTAGTTGCTCTGGGTGGGTGAGTGAGTGAGTGAGTGAGAAGGGAATGTGAAGGCCTAGGCCATTACTGTACACTACTGTAGACTTTGTAAGCATTATACACTCAGGCTACAATAAGTGTATTAAAAATATTTGTTTCTTCCTTAGCTTTAACTTTTTACTTTTTAAACTATCTTTTTAACTTTTAACTCTTTTGTAATAACACTTAGCTTAAAACACAAACACATGTACAAAATATATTTTTCTTTATATCATTCTATAACATATTTTTCTTTATATCATTCTTTATGTACAAAAATATATTTTTCTTTATATCATTTTATAAGCCTTTATTTTAAAGATGATTTATTTTTACTTTTAAAACTTTTTGTTAAAAACTGAGAAACACACACATTAGCCAAAGCCTACACAGGGTCGGGGTCACCAATATCACTGTCTCCTACCTTCACATCTTGTCCCATTGGAGGTTTGCAGGGACAGTAACACTCAGGGAACTGTCATCTTCTATGATAACATTTTCTTCTGGAATACCTCCTGAAGGACCTGTCTGTGGCTGCTTTAACACTTGGTGTTTTTTTTTTTTTTTTAAATAAATAGAAGGAGTACGTCATAAAATAAAGACATAAAGTATAATATAATGATATACATAAACCAGTAACATGGCTGTTTATCATTAGTATTATGTAGTATGCATAATTGTATGAACTGTACTTTCATATGACTAGCAGCACCGTTGCTTTGTTTATACCAGCATCACCACAAACACATGAGTAATGCATTGCATGATTACACTATGATGGCTATGATGTCACTAGGCAGCAAGAAATTTTTCAGTTTTATTATAATCTTATGAGTCCACTGTTTCATATGTGACTCATCATTGACTGAAAAGTCGTTATACAGCATAAGACTGTATTTAGATATAGTTGCAGAGAGCTAGATTCAATTTATTATGTCAAAGAAACTTTTGCATTAACATATTTGATTGTTATTTCAAAAATTTGGTAAAGTAGTTGGAAGTCTCATGTGAAATTTTCTTTGAATAGTTTGAAAACTTAATTTAATACTTTGGTTGTCAGATTTTTTTTTATTGTACTCTAGGTTCTGGGGTACATGTGCATGTCATGCAGGATTGTTATATAGGTACATACATGGAAATGTGGTTTGCTGTTTCCATCCCCTTGTAACCTATATCTGGCATTTCTCCCCATGTTATCCCTCCCCAACCCCCCATCCCCTGCTGTCCCTCCCCAACCCCTGACAACAGACCCCAGTGTGTGATGCTCCCCTCCCTGTATCCCTGTGTTCTCATTCTCCAGATGTAAAAGACGGCATGAATCCCAAGTGCTACAGGAAATAAGAGTGAATAAATTACACAACAAAAAAATAAAAATGAGAAAATTTGTAAATAGTACTTGGGGTGCTAGGTAAACCACCCATCAACATGAGCTGTAAACTCAAGGTATTTTATATAATCGTAAAAATGTATTATTTTTAGCTCTCTGCTCCCCTACCACTATGTAAACATATATAAATCTTTTGTATATATATACATATATATATAATGTTTATGAACATTATATGAAATATATATATATAATGTTTATGAACATGCTATGAAAAAGCTTTAATATGGAGGCATAGTATAATAATATTAGTTTAATTTTTTAAATTCAAACTAATTTAACTTTGGGCTACATTTGTGAAAATATGGAAAAAAATATGATAAGCATTCTAGTTTATCATATATTAGTTGTACTAACCTCTTTATGCTTTGCCTTTCTCATTTGTAAATAAATAGAATGTAGAAGAATTTTGTAAAAATTAAATTAGAGAATCTCTGTGAAAAAGTAAACAGTGTCTAGCATGTAGTAGGCATTTAATATATATTAATTATTTATTTATAAACATAAAACCTCAGGAATATTTGCACCTATTACTCAAATTTGTTTAAACAGAAAAAGGGAAAAAAAGACAATTTTTTTTTAGTTGACTGGTATTAGTTTGAGTATATGCTGAAATAAATAGGTCTACTTTTCCAAGAGCTTAAGGGAAACTGCTTTTATTTTATTTTTTGCCTCCTGGCATTTGTTTGGCATTATGTAGCCCTAACCCTATATCAGGGATCATTAAGCTGCTTATAGGCATCAGATTATTCAAAGTAAAATTTTTGTTTTAAGTGATTTTTGCTGTTTTTGTTTTTTGCAATAATATATTTACTAGAATATCTACCAGAGAAATGTAACTATATAAATACCAAAGACAACATAAATAATTTGCATTTTGTAGGAAAAAAGTATTTTTTCTTTTCAAATTTGTATCATTCTGTTCATAATGACCATTTGTAACAATTTACAAATATATTTATACATCATAGAGTTATTTTTAACTATATATTTATATTGAAATTACAACAGATGAAAAAAGAATTAAAGCTAATAATATACATAACCAGTAACAGGTTTTTAATTATATTAGCAAGCAGTATGTGCTATTCACAATTGTATGTGCTATAAATTCCTCATAAGTTAAAGTTCCTCATAAATTAAAGTCAGTTCATGTAATCTTTAAATTCAAATTTAGCTATTCCCAAGCAGAAATGGCTGAAGTATTGCTTAAAAAAATCTCTAGGTGTTTGAATTAAATAGCTTCATATTAATTTTTAAATATGATGATTGTATGCATTCCATTTCAAGTCTTGACAATTATTTCCCTGTTGATTCTAAATCAGGAAATAGATGCCAGTAAGCTGAACAATTGTTATGCTTCCAGCTGCAGCTGCACAGTCTCAGAGATAGTGGTGAAAAATTAAAAACAACACTGGAGAACGGTTTTTAAAAGGTATGAAAGTCATCTTATATTTTTAAGAAATCTCACTCAAACCACTTGCACCTGGGTTATCAAGAGACATTTTGTTTTAGATGACAATAATGTAGTTGGGAGATTTCTTTATCATGGGTACATAGAACCATATTTTAGCTATATTTTTAAAATATTATTTCTGTCTTTTTCATCTTTGAAGAGAAAAAAACAATTATGCCTTTGTTTTTGGTGCTAAATTTAACATTCATTTATATGTATCTGTGTATGTATTTTACAAAAACCATCTCTGTTAAAGAATTATGCCTTAATGGATAGTAGGAAAAAAATCAAAATGCTTAGGTGTGTTAGAATAAGGAAGAAAGAAAAAATTTACATGTACATTCTGCATTATAACTCAGTCATCAAAATAACATTTCATGAGATTTTTACTAGGGATGAGGCATTTGTTAGGCACACTGTGGGATTTGCAGAAGTATAGAACCGATTCTACCTTCAGGGAGCTCTCAATATTTTCACAATACAGAGACAGTAAAAAAGCATAAAGATGATGATAAAAGGAGAAGATAACATACCCGTTTTCTAAATAATCCAGTCTAAACAATCCTCATGAATCCCAATCTTTGTTCTTTAATCAAAAAGAAAAAAAATTATCCAATATTTCCTTGCAAACAAATGTTACCAAGGGAAAGAACTGACAATCGGATGTTCTAGGTTTGTCTATGAAATGTAAAAGTGCATTTAAGATTTAAGATATTTTAGGTATCTTAACCGTAGTAACAGTTTCATTACTACGTATCTCAGAAGTAAGAGATGACAAGTTAAGTAAAGGAAGGCCTCCCAGGTCATCGTGCAAGTAAATTAAAGGTAAGTAGAACATTTGTAATTAAAATTTTATAAAAGAGAATCATAAAGACGTGAAAAATCAGGCTTGGGTTAAATATTGAAAAATTTCCTTTTTTTTCAAAAAAAGTTTTACTGGGAACGTGGAAATTGAAATTCTAATCTTAGCACAGTTACTAATTTCTCATCTATGATCTTATTTTCTTATTCATATCATGAGGGCATTCATGTAAAGTTCCTTCTGTCTGTAATATTCTACGATTCTCTTATCAGCCCGGTCTGTAAAAATAGCCCATTCTTTGATATGTTCTAGACAAGGTTACTCCATTTATTTGACCCTAGATATTAATGTAGTCAATAGGTTTTCTGTAGTGGGCAGAAATATTTTGATTTTGTGAATCTCAGAAAAATTAGTAGTAGATGGGGTATCTTGGATAGAAGATATCACATATAAAACATTTTCTCCCATGTGTTTCTGGTAATAATTCTCCCTATCCACCCTTCATACAAACTTCTTGCTTATATCTCTCTTGGTTAATCCCTAATTAATTGAGCCTAAGGCTTCTGCTAAGTGAAACAGGAACTTGATTTTCACTGCCTCAATAAAGTGACTAGAAATTTTTGCCCTAAATGAAACATTCTTCTATTCTTCTCTCTCTCTCTCTCTCTCTCTCTATATATATATATATATATATATATATATATATGCATATTTTCTTTTCAGTTTAGGGGTACATGTGCAGGTTTGTTACATAGGCAAATACGTGTCATGGGGGTTTGATGAAATACACATTATTTCATCAACCAGGTATTAAGCCTGGTGCCCAATACTTATTTTGTTCTGATCCTTTCCCTCCTCCTATCCTCAATCTTCCAAAAGGCCTCAGTGTATGCTGTTTTCCTCTATGTGTCCATATGTTCTCATCATTTAGCTCCCACTTGTGAGAACATGCAGTATTGGGTTTTCCGTCCCTGTATTCGGTCCTAACGCTCCATCCAGGTCCCTCCAAAGAACATAATCTTGTTCTTTTGTAGGGCTGCATATTATTCCATAGTGTAAATGAACCACATTTTCTTTAACCAATCTATCATAGATGGACACTTAGATTGATTCCATGTCTTTGCTATTGTGAACAGCGTTGCAATGAACATATGCATGCATATGTATTTGATAGTACAATTTATATTCCTCTGAGTATATATCTGGTAATGGGATTGCTGGGTTGAATGGTACTTGTTTTAGCTATCTTAAGTTTGAAAGGGACCTCCACTTATATTTTAATATAGCCTGTAAATGACAATGCTGGTATGATTTTTGTAGAAGGGTTTTCACAATAATTACTGCCTGTGTACCAGAATTGTGAATAAACTTGACAGGATGGTCCAATTTATGTACATTATATTTATAAGAAGATGAAATTTATAGCTTAAGATTTTAAGTCAAAACCAAATTATTCAAATTCAGGAATAAGAATAAAATATATTTAGCCAAATAAATCCTATTATTTGCCTCTTTCATAGCCCTAGTGTTTTTTGCAAAGTGTTTTTAACTATTGCTGAAAAAATGTCCAACTTCAAAAAAATTAAGTTCACCTAAGTGCATTTATCTCTCAGTTGCTTTTTCCTAATATGTTCTAAAATACTGGATTCCTGCTTTACTTTTAGGAGACACATGCAGGCACACATCAGATACACATGTTTTTGCTCATAATACCCTAAAACTTTCACTGTAAGCTGGACAGATTTTTTTTTAAATGGCAAGTTCTCAACTACTATTGGCATTCTGTACCTTCCACAACGGACTCGGTGTCTGAAGCTTCTTTTCACATAAAGGTTTACATAACAATTACATATAAAAACATATGATCTCATTATATATCAATGCAATACTTCCAGTATAATAACTTATGTATTCTATTAGCAAGCCCCATGCAGTTATATCATTTCATAGGCAGTGTTATTTATACCACATTAGTGTTTCACATTTTTAAAAAATTCACTTTATTTAAAAATTATGTATGTGAATTATTTCTTGTTCTAGTCCTTTTGAAATTTGGAATTAAGTGTTCTGTATAATTTTGTAGCATTTTCTTAAATCTCTAGTTCCATGATATTTTATCCAAGAGAAACTAGTTTAGATGTTTAGAACTAAAATGGGTAGTAATAATACATGGCGTTTATTTACCACATAAGGTATACAATTTTCTTTTCTTTTTCTTTTTTACCAATTCTACACAAATAGAAAGTGAAAAAAAAATGAGATTCAGATTTAGAAAATGTCAAAGCAAGGATTCAGTTCTTTACATCTCAGATCCAAAGGTCTTTTCCATTTGCTCACATTCACTCCTTTTTAACTGCCTTCAAAGTAAATATCTAGTTTTTTTTATGATAAAAAGTACTGTGTTTAAAGTGCCATAAATGATAATTTTTTGACATTCACTTTATTTTTCAAGTTTACACCATAGAGTTTACAAAAGATACTTTGGTGTCTTGAGAAGATTATAATGACTACCCAGATGCTCTCTGGGCCATCATGGGATGGATGACAGAGACAGTTTGTTCATACTTAGGCCGAGTGAGTGACAGAGAGAAGCCTTTGATTACTACCTTCTCTTTTCTGATTCTCACTTACTTCTTCTCCACTACAAGCCAAGACTTGAAGTTGACCTTCCACAACAAGGAAGCTTTATACTTGATCCCAGAATTTCTATAACTGTATTCCTTGGATTCATTCTTAAGCATAATGGGAACTTTGCAAAATAAAAATGCTACAGGTTGAATCACATATGGGAAAACAATGGGCCAAATGAAGATAAACAAATTTATCTGTTCAGTGCTTACAATATGCTAATGTTCTTTTAAGAGTCTCCAAAAGGAGAAAATATTCAGTAAATTTTCTCAGGTTTATTTGCCAATGAGAGTTTGGCGTAGCTAAACACCTGATAATACTGTCAGCAGATCCAATTGAGAAACACAGCTTTAATGAGTTATTAGCAATTTATATTTTAGGGTTAAGGAAGAATAGTTCAGGAGGACTTGGTAAGAGTACATTTTACTTGGTATCAATGAGCTTCCAAATATGCAGTCATGCACGACTTAATGGCAGCAACACATTATGAGAAATGCTTTCTTAGCTAACTTTGTCATTGTGAGAACATAACAGAATGTACTTACGCCAACCTAGATGTTATAGCCTGCTACACAGCTAGTCTGTATAGCATAGCCTATTGCTCCTGGGCTATAACAGTACAGCATGTAACTGTGCTGAAGTCTGTAGGCAATTGTAACATATTAAGGAACACCTGTATACATAATCTATGTACAAGGAACATCTATGTATCTAAATATATCTAAGCACATAAAAGGTTGAGTAAATATATCTTCTACAGTAATATATCCTCTTAGGACCACTTTGATATATACATTCTATAGTTGAACAGAACATCATTATGGGGCATGTAACTGTAATTGCTACTTTTGGTGAAATTCTGCTCAGAGCCACTATCACAGGTGTAGCTGATGGGCATAGTAGAAGGAAATAGAAATTTTCTGTTTTTGCATCATGTGTTGACAGTACAGGTGAAATTGTTCATTTTCACTGAAAGATTATAAAGATAGCTACATAAATACTTTTCCATACATTACTCTCCATGCAGGAGCAGAGTAATAGGCGTCTCTAGTACACCAGACAGCAATCACTTAATCACGTAATAGAATAATCTTATCTAAGTGTTCTAGTAGGTTACTGAGACAAACAAAAAACAGATCCAGTTGAGCAATTTCTTATTGAACCAGTTTGTTTTTAATGTCAAAGTCACTTACAAAATCACTCCCTCTTAGGAAGTTAGGAATTTAAGAAGTTAGCAAGTAGCTTGAGATGACCACTTAATTATCCCAGTAGCACATTTGTACTTAGTTTCTGTGTCAGTAAAGAGTTGTAATAATGCTGGAGTTTATTACCATTGTATATGTTTGGTGTTCCCAATTAAATTATGAACTTAAGGTGATGCCTGCTTACCTACTACTTTTGAATCTTTTCACTGCTACATTGCATTTTACAATGTAGGCATTCAACACATTTGATTGACTTGCCTCTCAGGCAAATAGCATAGCTCAGTCTCTCACAGTTGTATATAATGAACAGAGCCTTATTAAGTTGAAGTTCAGGTGTCTTCAAATAACTATTTTAGTACCTGGATTTATTTAAATGATAGTGTAAATATAAAAGATTTCTTTTTTTCTTCAGGAGAATCACTCGTTGTCTTTTCTCAATGGCATCCCATTTTCTAAAAAATGAAAAAAAAAAAAACTCCAGTATAAATATGTAGTAGTGGTGAAAGGTCCATTTGTACATAAAACCAGAGATTTTACCATAGATATAGTGAGCTGTTGATGACAGTCTTTAAATTTCCTACTTTTTGTTAAGATTTTTGTAATATTTTGATGTGAATTTTCTTTGAAATGTTGTAGATTGCAGAATTTTTTAGAAACAAGGAAAACCCTATAAATGCAAATGTTTCTGTGACCTAATCCTTCAAAGAGTTTGCATCACAGTAAGTCCACTAGCTATATAGCTCAATTTTAGTCACAGGAGAAAAGTTAATTTTGCCTTCTGTGTAGCAAAAGGCAAACATTAATTTTATTTAATGAATAACTATGATACAAACTAAATGTTTGTTTCTCTCAAAATTCATGTTTGATATCCTACCTCTGGCATGTGATGGTATTAGAAAGTGAGGCCATATGGACGTATTTAAGTATCACGAGGGCATGTGATAGGATTAGTCCCCTTATTAATAGAACCTGCAGCACTCACTCTATTTTCCTCCTTTCTCCTCTCCTTGTCTGTCCTGTACCTTGAATTTAGAAAGTGAGGTCATTTGGAGGTATTTCAGTATCACGAGGGCACGTGATACGATTAGTCCCCTTATAAATAGAACCTGCAGCACTCACTCTTTCCCCCTCTTCCTTTCTTCTTTTTCCGTCCTGTACCTTGAATTTCCCACCTCCAGAAATGTAAGCCAGAAATTCCTGTTGTTTATAAGCTATGCAGGGTATGGTCCTTTGTTATATCGGCCAAACTAACTAAGACAGTCTAAAACATGTTTCTGAGTCTGTGAAGTCTTAGAATACTTAAGTCAAAGGCCTGGCAACAGCATTTGCGGGTGATTTGCGGACTATTTACCCATCAGGTAGGTGACGCTTTTCCTTCTACTTCTCTATTAACACTACTAATGGACTTTGAAAAATTTGCATTTCTTCAACAGCGTTATTCTGCCTAATTTTCTTAATACTATCCTGTGGGTTTTGTCAACCTCCCTTTTTATCTATTTCTTCAGTCTAAATTAAATTCAAACAAGCGTACACCATTTTCTATGAATATTATAAAACCTACAAAGCAAACTCTTCTGGGAACATAGTAAATAACACTTCTGAAGGTAATATTTAGGTGCAATTTTGAGCAAAGTCATCCTACTTTGTAATGGAACTAGATAATTAAAATAAATTGCTTAAGATAACATTAAGGACTTGGCTGCGGGAAAACTTGGCAAGACAACTGAGCTAAGGCTTTTTTCTCTTCATTAGTTCAAGTGAACTGCCTAGGTATTTTGTATTGAAATCTTTCCTCCTCTTTCTCATAAAGATCGCTTTTCTTGGACTAGTTGTTGCCGGTGAGGTTGCTTAGTAAGCTGCATCTTCCAGCATAGAACACGGAAGACTGTGGAACAGATAGTATGACCTATTTCTTCCCAATATTCTTCTCCCATCTGCCATTCAACCATCTTCAAAATTCAGGCAAAAACTGGAAAGTAGGCTTCAAGGCTGCTATAAATTCTCTGTGTTACTAGTTTTTCTCTTAAGAAACCTATCTGTATCTGAAGTCCACTTGGTAGACAGATGGAAAGAGAGCTTGTTCCTAAACGAGGGGCTGTTTCCTTCAGGTGGTTCCCCTACAGCACAGACATGCTAAAATTTGCCCTTTGTCTCAGATGGCTTATGCCTGTGTATCCAAGGCAACTGACTGTGGGTAACCCCCATATAGGTACCGAGGAAGGAGAGCTAAGCAGAATCCTGGCACAATCAAGGCCTGAAGAATATCTCAATTTATAGTACTACTACTCAGTTATTTCTGTTTATATAATCCTGTCTATATAGTCATATGTTAGTTCATAGAATGAGTGACTAAAGAATATCTTACCACTCAGTTATTTCCCTATACATATATATCTTAGTTCATATTTGGAGGAATGCCTAAGGGTAGACACAGTACGGAACATGAATTAAGGAATAAGCAGCTTATAGTCAGAGGAATGTCTGGAGCAGACACAGTGCAGAGCATGATTTAAGGGAAAACCAGGTATACCAGGACAAGAATCCATGGCCCAGGCGGCAGCGTTCAGTATCGTAAAGATACCTGCTGCATTGCAGGCTTGGGGCAAGAGCCACTCCTCCTGATAAAGGAGTTGTAGGACCTTGCTCCAGTTCTTGTGGAAGGCTGCCCTCAGACTGGAAGTCCCTCGAGCATCTGAGGGCTCAAAACCCCTCTGATAATCGCACCTTGGTGACTGTGAACTTTATCACCTCTTGTTACTGTGCTCGCTCAAAAAGCATCTTGCTATAGAACTCATTGGAAGCTGCCAGCAGGTGGTGGTAACCCTGACAGCTCTGTCACTGCTGTGTGACTTACAGCATCCTCCTATAAATCTTCTTAGAAGTAGCATGCCCATAGATAGAGGTATTGCACACTGCGCTCTCTTCACTGCGCTCCGCCCACCTCCATGCCTCGGTGACCTAATGGGAGTGGATCCCTTGTTTTATTGCTCAGGACCCTATCACTGTCCTTAAAGATGACTTCACTCACTACCCTGCTGCCTAACCTATACACAGTAAATACAGACGCTTCTGGACATTCGGGGCCTTGCCTGACTCCGCTTATAGGTGGCGTGGCCCCCCTAAGCCCAGCTACATTTTCCTTGTACTTCTGTGTCCTGTCTCTTTATTTCTTGGATCCTGCGCCTCAGCACAGCATAAGGGACATCCCACAACCCTGTGGGGCCCTTAGCCCTGCAACTGACTCTAACCCAAAGCGTGAGAAACAGAAAAGAAGTTGGTTGTTCCCACTGGACTCCCCTTTTTAGATAGCTGGAAGGTTTTCTTTTCCTCCTCTTCTGCCAGGCCATGACTTAATCAGGGGCACATTTGCATTCTAACCTGACTGCCGCTGCCGCTTTTCTTTATTCCTCGCTTGTAAGCAAACATGAGTGTGGCCATATTGGCCTTTCTTTACCTTACATCAAAGAATTTACTACAAATGAGCCATAAAAATGAATGTAGTCCTTTACTACTTATTCTTCAAAGACACTGTTTTGGTTCCCCTTTTCTACTTGAGAAAGGCCAAGGTTCTAGAGAGGAGAAATATCTAAAACTACTTCATAAAGTCCAGAACTTAGGTAACTGGAAATATGGAATACAAGGTATTTCAGAATCAGTGTAATTTTTTTTTTCTATAATACACTGTCTTTCATCTAATGAATTCCCTTTCCCTTTTAAGATTTTTTTTGGTACCTACAGAGAGAGTTCACGGTGTAAGTAAAAAAGCACAAGAATTCTGGTAGACATTAATGCTAAGTTTGAATTATCCATCCAGCTTAGCATTAAGCTGAAGAACTGGTTAACTCTTTACAGAACTACAGGCTAGAATAGTTATAAAGATAACTGCAAGGCCAAAATTAGGATCCAGAAATTTTGGTTACTTCAAAACCTCTCTGAACCATCTCAGGCCTTCTTTGTCCCTGAAGCCCACAGAGCCTTGCTTATTCTGGGGCTTCTTAGCCATCATGGTGATTCTGGCCAGGGTAAGGCAGTCACCTCTGAGTGTTCCTGATGGGAGAAGGGCACTGCTCTCCTTACTGTTATATTTCAAAACTTATCTTAGATCTCATTTCCTTTACCTTTTAGAGCCCTCAATGAATAGAGGCCCTTAAAATTCCTTTTGAGAGAATTCTTAGTGCATAATTAATATCATCTTCAGCTCTTTTTTTTCCCTCAACCTTCCGTCTGGGCAATTTTTAAAAAAATCTATTATGAGGATGGGACTAAAACAAATGAATATTCTTCAGAAACTTTTCTGGCCTATACCTAGGTTAATGTTCTTGAACTTTCCATTAAGAGAATGCAGATTTTGATAAACTTCATATTTCTACCAAGAAAATTGCTACTTATGTAATGCAACTGTCTCAGGATAAGCAGGGAATGTGGGGAGATGGTGCTCACTTAATCACATGCTGTTATATGCTACCACCGGTGTGCTGCTTAGGGTTACAGGTTGATTATGTAGCACAAGTGTTGATGTAGTTAAGTACAGTACTTAGATGCAAAGGGAAGCCTCTCCAGGAAAGGCTTCAGCTTAGTATTCAAGATTGATAGAAGGATTGATGTATATAGCCGTCAGTCCGGTGCTTGGCAAACACAAAGGGGGCCAGGGGAGTGGCTACTAGTTCTTATTAGTAGTGACATGGAAATGTCAAATTTAAAAAATTGCTACTTCACTAAAAGTGTATCTTGTCTACTAGTGTAATGCCATTAGCAAGTACAGTATTAATGGCTCCACTCCTAAAAAAATTTTTGTGAGATAGACTGATTTGACTAGATGGATACTAAAAATCTCATCCCAGGCAATTCTTATGTAACACTCCCATGGAGGGATGTTTCTATATAAAGGATAGATTAGATTTCTATGCATAGGATTATTTTTCCCATTCAGGGTGAAAAAAAAAATACTCGAATTTTGAGTATGGGAGGAAGAGTATATATAGACTTTTCCCATATTTCCAGTATTCTCTGACTTCCCTCTATGCCCCTACTGAATAAAATCTTATGCATTTTCTAGTCAAGAGTGGACTGAAAGGGGGGAAATTTTACTAGTCCCTTTAAATCTCAAGATTCTGGATTTTGGGGGAGAGGGGAAGGAATATGGAAGTGAGAATACAGGAATGAGCCATCTACCTAGTGTGTTCCACAGATGGATGATTGATGGCACTAGACGAATTAAGAATTGCATTTTGTTGACTTTATCTGAAAAAGATAGAGTGAAAGAGTCTAATCTTATTACCATAAAAAACCTCAGATATTAAGTACTGAGTCTAACTCAATCACTAGCCCACTGGACTTTTAAATGTGATGAAGGGATGGCAGGGAATGGAATAGGGTCTAAAATTGGCCCTCTTACATTATGACAACTCACCTATGTAGCACTCAGCAATTTTACAAGTACATCTTGTAGAAATACAAAGTATGTGGAGTAAGGAGCAAGAAAACTTTTGAAGAGTCATAAGTCATGTCACTCAATATGCAGAATAATTCCCTAATCCACTCAGGTTCTCATTCATAGCGTTGGAATCTTGTTTTACATATATTTCTTACAGCCTTTTCTGAGTTGTTAGTAGACTAAAATAAGATTGTGTTTTTAAAAAACATAAAACTAAATCGAAGTAAATTGAAAGACAAGTAGTTTCAATGAAATAAGTAAAATATTAATATAACAGCCTACAGCTAAGCATTAAGGCAAAGTATAAAAAATATCCACAAAACCAAAACAACAGAACCACAAACCCAGCACAGTGTAAGGTCATTTATCATAATTGCTGTATTCAATCATAAGACAATAATACGAATTCTGACTAAATTATAACAGTGTAAATGTTGTTCAATATGTTCTCTATATACAAGAAAGCATATAGATATATTTTTTTAAGAATGACAAAATAACCAAGATTGTTAAGTGCCTTTTGTTAGAAATGAACCGTAAAACAAATTAACACATTCACAGAAGGTTTACATTTTATTTCAGACACAGTCACAGGCTTGTGAAGTTCTGTGCCTAATTCTTAGTGAATCCTCACAGATACACTGACCAGGGAAAGCTTAAAGGTGAATAGGACAGAGGACAGGTGTCCTAGCAACTCTAGAAATGTATAATGAAAGATATCTTTGAAAATTATACACATTCTATTTTTCATATACCACTATTTAATATTTAATGGTGTAGGCTCATGTAATATGCTACTTCCTGTCACTAATTTTAAATAAAAATTTTAACTCCTTTTTAATTTTTCCTATTGCTCATTCATTGCAGAATATCCCAGTTTTACTAAGGCAAGACTATTCTTTCAAGGGCTATCATCCCACAGAAACCATAGCAGTTTAGTCAAGAAGAGACCAGAACCATTGGTTCTACATTCTACTCCATTAAGTAAGGTAAGACTGTAACATAATGAAATGCTCAGCTGTATAATTCATTCAGTGAAAAGAATGTTATGGTTATATTTATCCATTTCAGCATTACAATTATCTCCCTCCAATGTTTACATTACAAAATTCTTTCATTAAAATATGTTAGCAATACTTCTCATTCATGCTATTTCAGTCATGGTAATTGTTTAAAATTTTCAATGAAAATGAATATAAGAGGTTCTTCATGCTTACAATTTTTTTACTTAAAGGCAGATGCTAAAGAAAAATATTTCATAATCAAATAACAAAATTGTTTATTGTTTGTATATGTTTGTAAATACATGCTTAAAGTGTGAAACTGCAAATATAGAACAAATTTTACCTATAGACATTTGACTGTTGAGATACTGAGTAGAGTTTTCATTTCTTTTTTGCCCTTAATGCAATTTCTTAAATTGCCTGAAAATACTGCCTGACAAAAGTGCTCTGGCTAATACTGTAATTTAGAAGAGCATTGAAATGTGCCCTCAGCTAGGAAAGTCACAGGTTCTTGGTTCTCCTGTTACTCATGCAATGGGGAGTTTATAATGGAAATGACAACACGCCATTAACTATAGCACTGCTTGAGGGCATTGATAGAAATATCATTACAGATTAAAGACCTCTGCAAGAATTTAGTCAAGTAGGTTTGGCAAATAAACTATTAGAACTGAAGATTAAATTGTGATAGACCAAATAAGGTAGATTTTCTGGCTATATTCTCAATTTCATTTGTTTCCCAAAATGGCAACAATTCTTCTTAGTTTGCAAAGTGCCTCATGTTTGTCCTGCAGCTAGAGAGTGCAGCCAAGAGGTGTGGAAGAAAACCTGAGGTTATGGTTGACAATGAGAGGATTGGATAGAGGACTTTGAACTCTTGTGTGTCTCAGTTGTGACTCACAGCCTTTAAGTCATTTACAGAAGCTGAAGTTTCAGAGCTATTAGGTACTGTACATATCCACAATCCTGGGAAATATAAGGTGATATTTTACCCTTTTGGACTTCGTGGCCTTATAGGATCCGTTTGCCAATCTCCTATGTTTTGAAATCTCTTATGATAGTTTTAAGAAGCTCAGAACTACAATCTGAAAACATATTTAACAGTAGTACCAACTTGAATTATAAATATATAGGTATGTGTTATGTTTTGATTATTTAGATCCCCCCAAAATTCATATGTTGAAACCTAGTTATCAGTGTGAATGGTATTAGAAGATGAGGCTTTTGGGATGTGATTAGGTCATGAAGTTGAAGCTCTCATCAGTGATGTTAGTGTCCTAATAAAAAGGACCCCTTTCACTATGAGCAGACAGTGAGAAGGCTTCATAGATGAAAAAGTGCCCTCACCATACACTGAATTTATTGGATCCTTGATCTTGAACTTCACAGCCTCCAGAATTGCAAGAAATAAATTTCTGTTGTTTGTAAGCTACTCAGCTTTACAGTACTTTGGTATAGCAGCCTGAACTATAACTTAGAAATCTAAGACAGTATGTAAGCGGGAGTATTGGCATGTGTGTGTAAAGATGTGTATTTGTGAACATGTGTGTGTGTTTCCTCCAAGGAAATGTATTTATTCTTAGTTTCGATTAGCCTATCAATTGATTTTGTTTTTATGGCGATCATAACCCATGTGGGCAATTACATTTTCATCTTATTTGGGGCAGGTAAAAATTAAACATGTCTAACTTGATTTTTAAATGCATTCACATCATTGGAGACTGTGGCTTCCAGTTATATTCCTACTTTGGTTTAATGTGCTAAATTTTTACCTATTTCTAAATTACGCTATAATACAGTTATCTGGGAACACATCCAATTACTCTAAATAAAAATTATGTTAATTTTGTTCCGTCATCCATTTTGTTCAGATGTTCAAAGTTTGTCCATCCCGTATGTGTGAAATAAAGTTTAAGATCAACATTTCCAAACATGTGTTTGAATCAGGAAAGGTAAGTTACACAAGGGCCACTATAGTAAAATTAGCTGCTGCTTTATGTTGTCCCCTTCAGAGAGAAAATTGAAAATGACACTGAGAGCAATGGAAGGTTCTGGCAAAATCGCATCATATTGCGATATGAACTGATGAATGAAATCAAATATATGCTCACAGAATTCTTAGTTTTATATCTTTTTAAAAAAAAATTTCTCAAAAGGAACTAAAATTTTTGAGGTCAATGACTCATGAAGAGCTTATAATAAAACCTGAGAAGATAGATACTATAATTTTTTTTTTTAAAGGTGGTCTATCATAGTAAGTGGTGGCAGGACTAATTAAACCCAGCTAATCAACAAATCCAAACAAAAGTTGATGCAAGAATTGAGGTGCCCAATGTCAGGCTAGAATTGGTAGATTTTTTTTTTTGTCTTTAATGACTAAAATATAATACAAATTGTGTTTGTTAATAATGCAAGACTGATGACATCTAATCTCCCGAAGCTTCATCTTCAGAGAACAGTGCCGGGAAGTGAGGGACTGAGCAGAGTAGCAATAGCTTGAGAACTTTCCCCACTAGTTTGAGGAACTACGGTTTCCATGTGAATACATTTGGGAATAGCATGGAGTTTGATTTTATGTGAGGACAGAAGTTTTCAGTAAATGCCTTTCCTTATGCAATAAAAGCACATATTTTGGCTAAAATTAAGTGTCAAAAACTGATATGTCAAGTTAATGAAAAAGACATAAAATTACCCATAATCAATAAAAAGTTGGCATTTTTTATTAAGTAAAAATTATATATTATTATGGACCAGGCATGTTCTAAGTGATTTGTCAATTATTTTTAAGACACTTAATCCTTGGAATAATGTGAAGTTGGCATTGTTAAAATCCTAATTTTACAGATAATGTGTGTGAGACCCAGGTCCCCAGTACTGGGCTGCAGGACTAGAATCAAAACAGGCAACTTAAATCTGTATATTAGGTCATCTCTAGGACTGGTGGCAAAAATACACGTGAGAATAAATACATGTGATGGCATCTGGATTCTTTGGAATGCTCAGGAGTTGGGTTAGGCATTGTGTAGAGTAGTAGTGGGCTAGATGTAGGAGAATTTGAAATATTTGTAATTGTCCTCTAACTTGTGTCTCATGCATTTATTGATGTAAAGAATTAGATCTAATGTATGTTCTCAAAGCAAATTCCATATACAGTAATGCATGTCAATTATAAAAAGTTAATAGCTTTCATTTCTTCCACACGTATGTTCATTGTGGCACTGTTTACAATAGTAAAGACTTGGAACCAACCCAAATACCCATCAAAGATAGACTGGATAAAGATGATGTGACCCATATACACCATGAAATACTATGCAACCATAAAAAACGATGAGTTCATGTCCTTTGCAGGGACATGGATGAATCTGGAACCATCAATCTCAGTCAGCTGATTCAAGAACAGAAAACCAAATACCACATGTTCTCACTCATAAGTGGATGTTGAAAAATGAGAACACATGGACACAGGGAGGGGAACATAACACACTGGGGTCTGTTGCAGGGTGAGGGGCAGGGGGCTGGGGAGGGGATAGCAGGAGGTGGGGAGATTGGGGAGGAATAACTTTAGGAGAAATACCTAATGTAGGTGACGGGGGGATGGTGGCAGCAAACCACCATGGCATGATACCTATGTAACAGTCCTGTAAGATTTGCACATGTACCCCAGAACTTAACAAAACAAAAACAAAAACAAAAAACAAAAAATAACTAATAGCCTTCATCTTAATTAAAGATGAAGGCAATACAACTGTCTCTAAGATTCCATGAAGTCTGGCAGCAATACCTACTTTTTATTATACTATTTTACTGATTTATAAACCCTGTTGCATCTCTTCTATTTAGGGACACAAGTGTGAAAATGTATATAAAGATATATAGATAGGACAATTATGTATATGTGTTTGAGGGGGTCTGTTTCTCTCCTTGCTATATTATACTTTTGTATTTTGAAACTCTTATAATGTCATAAAATATTTAATTTCTAGCTTTAGAGTGGCTTGAATTTGGGTTCTGATAATAATTTATTTAGACTTCTTGAGGAAAATTTAGTCAGCAAAAAACACCCTTTATTTTTTGAGACAGTTTTGTTCTGTCACTCAGGCTAGAATGCAGTGGCCCAATCCCAGCTCACGACAAACTCCACCTCCTGGGTTCAAGTGGTTCTCCCACCTCAGCTTCCTGAGTAGCTGGTACTACAGGTGCCTGGCCAATTTTTTGTATTTTCAGTAGAGACAGTGTTTCACCGTGTTGGTCAGGCTGGTCTCAAACTCTTGACTCCAGGTGATCCACCTGCCCTAGCCTCCCAAAGTGCTGTGACTACAGGTGTGAGCCACCGTGCCAAGACAAAACCACCTTTTAAAGAAAATTCTTACAATTATGAGCAAAGGAGTTCAAGTCCATATTTTATTGGAAGGAAGTAAATGTAGACATAGTGAAGTTGAAACTGGAAAACTAGACAAAGTAGCAGACGCAAAAAGAGGATTAAAAATATTAGAACATGAGTAGACATTAGCTCACTCAAGCTGTGGCTAAAATTGAGTCAGCTATGCAACTACCAATGTTGAGTTCCCCTTTAGTTTAGAAATTATTGATGGAGAAATGCAGAGGGCTGAATGTAGGCCAGCTATGATATAACAAAAGTTGCAAAGAAAAAGGACAAATATATGCCTTATAATAATCATGGCCCTACTGCTTTCCAGGAAGAAACTATTTTCATTTAAAAAAGAGTAAATGTTCTTTTTTAAATTTTCAAAATTAAGTTTGTCTCATCCATTAAATTTATGCAACAGGTCCTAGATGGTTGAGAAACCACTTCTCAAATATGATTCTGAGAATTCTTACCATATGGTAGATAAACACAGCAATCAGGGTTCAGTATGATGACATAGCTGGGCATACATCTTAAGTCTAACAATTAGATACGTGGATATGAGCATATTACTTAAACACTAACTCTTATTATCCTTCCCTTTAAATTGAGAAAATTAATAGCTACCTAATAAGTTTGTTATTGAGATTTAAGAGAATGTACGTAAATTCCCTGGGACAATGTTCTTGTATAGGAGGCATTAAAAATGGATCTCGATACAGTAGACATTTAGAAAAATAATAAAACAAAGGTTAAAATATAGGATATTGTAGGAGTACACATTGGATGTGTGTTACAGTAACAAATTTCCTTCAGATATTTCTCCCCAAATTCCTACAACCATACAACATGTATTTGAAAATACTATTTCTTTTGTAGGGCAAGCACATGAGCCCATATGTAGTGGAGTGGCCTCTGCAGAACTCAAGGGGAAAAATGATGTTGGAAAGGACAATTTGTTTCTCTGTATGAGTCAGTGTTCTCCAGAGAGACAGTACCAATAGAATATGTATCGATATAGATAGATGTATAGAGGTAAACATATGAGGGAATTGATTAGGGAAAATGGCATAGGTGATTATGGAGGCTGAGAAGTCTATGATAAGCCATCTACAAGGTGAAGGCTCTGGGATGCAAATATTATAGCTCAGTTCAAATCCAGAAGCCCCAGAACCAGGGGAACTGAGGATGTAATTTACAGTTTGAGGCTGCAGCCTGAGAACCTGGAGAGCTGCTGGTGTACTTGAGAGCCTGGAGTTCTGATGTACCCGCCCACATTGAGGATGGATCTACCAAACTCAGTTCATCAACTCACAGGCCAATCTTCTTTGAAACACTCTCATAGATATACACAGATATAATGCTTTACCAGTTCTCTAGGGATTCCTTAACCAAGTCAGGGAAACACCTAACATTAACCATCACACTCTCAAGTTGAAGCACAGTCAAGTTTTTTTGATTATTTAAGTAACCAGTAAGGAGTCATCTAATTTGGGGACTAAGTCATTTTGGTTCAAAAACGAAAGCACTGATTTCAGCAGAGGAGCAGCAAAATGCATTATTTGATTTAAAACAGCTTTTGTATTATTTATAAAATTTCAGACCTGTTAGAAATAAGCCTTAAGAGATCAACTGTCCTGAGAGTATTCATAAGTTTGTTTGAAAAACAAATCATTATATTAATATAAATTTATCACAAATAATAATTACTGAGTTAATGGTTATGATTTTTTCTAATGTATTAAGTACATATTTTTATTAATATGAAAACTATAGAAATTATAGCTAAAATGAGAATAACTTGGAATAATATTGTATCTTCTTTAAAGGCTTAAAGTTAAAACCCTTTGAATAATTTTTTGCTAACTCATGGAGTAACAAATACCAATAATTAAAATATTTAATTAAAATAAGTTGATTTACTGCCTTAAAAGCTGCAGAAAAATATTGTGGCTTAATTTTTGTGTTAATAGAATATCTACTGAATTTTTATCAGAGGGAAAAATAAAATATAATGCTGTACTAGTTCATTCTTACAGTGCTAATAAATACCTCTGAGTCTGGGTAATTTATAAAGGAAAGAGTTTTAATTGACTCACAGTTTAGCATAGCTTGGGGAGGCCTCAGGAAACTTACACTCATGGCATAAGGGGAAGCAAATATGTCCTTTTTCACATGATGGCAGGAAGGAGAATAATGAGGAAAAGCAGGAAAAGCCTTTTATAAAACCATCAGATCTGTGAGAACTCATTCTTTATCATGAGAACAGCATAAAGGTAACTGCCCCCAAGATTCAATTACCTCCCATTAGATCCCTTCCAAGACAAGTCAGGATTATGAGAACTACAATAAAACAAAACCATTTGAATAAATTTTTCCTAGCTCATGCAATAAATGCCAATATTTGAAGTAATAATCAAATTGACTTACTGCTTTAAAAGTTGCATGAAAATCTTGTGACTTAATGTCTGAGTCAATAGAAAACTTATTCCCATTGAAGAACTTTTATCTGGATAAAAATATAATGCATAAAGCAGCAACCTGTGTTTTCTTCCGGTTTTATTTTTATAATTCTTTTGGTTAGTAAGGTTCAGCAGTTTTGACTCCAAATATTTACATGTGAGTAAATTTATAATGGAATAACCATGGAGTTTTCCCATGAGAATTCTTTAGAAACAATAAAATATTATGTGAGAAAGGGGGCAACTTATAGCTTCCTGAGAACTTAGTTCAGATTTAAGAAAAGTTAATGATTATTTTTTAAAAGTCACCCTCTTCTGGAGGTGATAAAGGAGGTGTCTATTCTACAGAAAGTGTTGGGAACTCCTGGATTGACTTTACCTCCAGTACCTCTGATCAACTTCATCCCTCTGGGATCTCCTGATCATACTAATCATTGATGGAAAGTAAATAAATATTTTTTTATGCTTTGTCCCAGACGAAAGTTCATTCTTAGGTACCATCTTTGTCTATGCTAAGATTTCATGGGGTGGATGTTGAGTAACCAAATTTATTTTCATTTTAAAACAAGTTTATACTGCTTAAATTAATAAGCAAGCCCTCCAGTCTTCAACACAATTAGAAACACTGTGAGGGAAAGTATGGAAGTTTTATATCTCAATTTGACTATTATTGTGTGCATGGGATATGCCAGGGATTCTCACATATGTGATCTCATTGCAGTCGGTCTGACAGCAGTCCGATGAAGTATGCATTCATTGTAAAACAAACAAATGTCTACATATCACGAACTATAAGGTCGGGAAACAAGACATTAAAAAAACCTCCTTTTTTTTCCCAAAGAGTTTACAGAGTATTGGGAATTTCAAAGACAGGTATGATATAGAGTAGTAAGAAGATACATAGCAATTATTTAATAGAAATAAATGTACATTACTATTGGAACACAAAGGAAAAGAGCCATCAAACCTGGTTTTGTGGTTTAGGGCAGACTCCCCAGATGAGGCTGAACCATTATAGTTGAGTTAAAGCTTACCAGGGCAAATGAAGAAGCTTCTAGGCTGAGAAAAAAATATGACACATGTCTGGAATATGCTGAACACAAGGCTATGGGATAAGTTTGGTATGACAGTAGTATTGTAGAGGTGATCTTGAACTTCATTCATCTCATTTTTATCTATAAGGAAATACATACTGAGATATTGGTGAACTAACTTTCAACATTTTCACAATTAGTAATAGCAAATCGGATTTCTGACTCAATATCTTGGAGCAAAATAAAATGTGAACAAGCATATGAAAAACAGAGTAAGTATATCAACAGCAATACTTCTCACAAGAATGGAACAAAACTGTGATGATCAGAGATAGTAATTCACCAAACAGGAAAAGTACATGGGGTTGTATTGAAGGATAAACAAGAACAGAATGTTCCAAAGGAGAACACATAAAGCAGGAACCTTAGGTAAAAGTGTGAGGAACAGGAATTGGTTTAAGCAATTTGGATTTTTAAAATTCCTCTGATTTATCTCTCTGGATTCACTTTAGGGGATTAAATTTGTATTAGTCTTATTTACTACATTAATATATTGGTCTTTGTCCCTGTTCATTGTGTTTTTCTATTTCTGCATTTGTTTTGTCTTAGAAAATTGTTTTTAAATTTTAGGATGACTTCTTAATTATCTTATTGGCTGCCCTTTTTACTTTTGTCAAAAAAGAAAGTGTCTTTTATGGGCCCAATGTACCTTTGAACCTCTTTGAAGCTATCAGCAAGTACTTTTATAATGGGTTATTCTCTTTTTCACTTCACACCTTCTTTTTCATAGTGTCATTTTTCTTCACCTCTCTTCAGGTCTGTGGTTAGTCTCCTCCCAGACGTTATGAATGGATGTTTATAACAATTAGTGTATATAACTCAGCTTCCTCTGCTAACGTAAAGTATACGCATTTTATTGTATTTCCCTTATTTAGTATGTTTGATTGCAGGCCCTCAGAATAAAGGGAGAATTTTTAACTGGCTGACTTCACTTTGAGGTTCACAAATTGTGAACAACCAGGAAACATGGGTTCCTTCAAAAGCCCAAACCTTGATTTTATTGTTCTTTCTGGGAGTCAGGCATGTAAGTGTAATTCCCTTCTGGATATCCTTTTTCTCTGAAAGGTCCTCCTTTCACAAAATTCTGAGTTTCCCTCAGTCTCTGCCATGGTTCCCTGCTTCTGAGGTTAACACCTGTACTGTCTTCTCGGGTAGAGCTATTACTGTCTTTAGAGGACAGGTTTTGGGGGATGCTGAGTGGACAAACACTCCACTACCAGTGCCTCAGAAATAGCGGTGGAGTGTCCAGCCAACAAAGATATATTTGTGATGGTTACCTAATTATTTACCCTGAGTACTGGCCCAAAGCCCACTTGTAATTAATAGAATTAGTTACCTTAAATTTACAGTTTTCCAGAACTCTGTGGGAAGAACTCTTAGCTCTGTAGTAAGTTGCCATTTATATTATATATGTATATGTACACACATTTATATACAAACACATATAAAATGTATAAAAATATATATAATATGTATACTTAAACACTATTTGTTAATATATACATGTATTTATATTTAATAAATATATGCTATATATACTTTTATATATCATATAAAATATTTTCATTTATACATATATATCATTTTTTCTTTACTGATTTAGAAAGATGTAGACTAACATGGATGCTGATGAAGCTGTTTATTAGAAAAAAATGGCGATTTGATTCACAAATCCTGTTAAGATGCAGGAATCTTAGAATGTTGATATGATGAGAGATGAATACAGATTCCAGACAGTGATGAAGGCAGGCTCACAAGGTGAATGTCAGTGTCAGTCTATTCAGGCTGCTATAACAAAACATCCTAAATTGGGTGTCTTGTAGACAAATATTTATCCTAGTTCTGGAGGCTGGAAAATCCAAGATCAAGGTACTGGCAGATTCAGTGTCTGGTGGGGGCTCTTTTCTGGTTCATTGATAGTGCCTTTTGGCTGTGTGTTCCTATGGTGGAAGGGAGAATGCAGTTCTCTGGGACTGATTTTATAAAGGCACTATTCCCACCCAGGAAAGCTCCTCATTGATGACTTAATTATTTCCCAAAGGCTCTTTCTTCTAATTCTCTCACATGGATGATTAGATTTCAATACATGAATTTTGGGGGAACATAGTCATTCAGACCATAGCAGTCAGTTCACTTTACAAGTAACAGTGCTAGTCTCCATGGTCTGATAGCAGCAGAGAGGGAAAGGGAAAAATGTACCAAGGGAATAACTTAAGGAAAAATAAAACAAACTACCAATAACCTGAGGGATAACATTTCATACATAAAATAATAACATAGCACTTTGATCAATTGGATAAAAAGAGAGCACAAAAACACTCTTAAATACAAGATGACTGCTACATTAAAAAGTTTAAAGATAGACTTAATGAGTTCTAAAAGTAGAACAAAATGAATATGGACAGAGGAATTAAAATAATAGAGTATCAATTCAGGAAGTTCAATGTTCTATTAATCAGAGCTCAAAAAAGCTGAGGAGAGAAAACTATCAAGAAATGAATACAATAAAACTCATAAAAATAAAAGGCATATGTCCTAATTGAATAGCATAGTTAATAAAAGAGACTCCCTATCAGGCAGGTTGTTATGCAATTCAGAATGTCATTGGATTGGACTTCTTAATAGCAACCCAGGAGACTAAAATAATGGAGCAATGACTTCAATATTTTAAGGAAAAATAATTTTTCACCTAGAATTCTATATAAGCCAACTAATCAATTAAGTTTAAAGGAATCATTAAGATACTTCAGAAATACAGAGACTTGTAAAAGTTTTCTCTCATGTACCCTATTATGGGAGTTGTTGAAGTGTGCTAAGTGACATGAGCATATGCTAAGAAAGAAGAGAGCCTCATAACCATCAAATAGTAGGTCTGATATAAAAATAGAACCATGACAGCTTAGTAATATACTTGGGGAGAGAGCCAAATTGGAGCAAAAGGACTTAGGATCCTGGGATTGAGACCTCTGGGGAACAAAGTAGGAAACTCAGTAGTATATCTTCTATAAGCACATTATTTTTAAAAAGTATTAAGAATATGGGAATTTCAAAATATGTGATAAAAATGAAGAAACAGCAAACAATATTTGAAAAATGTGATTGTGATACATTAATTCATTCTGCAGTGAACTAATTATTAAAAAATAATGATAGAGACTATATTGAAAACTGAGAAGAGAAAATGGTATAAAGTATGCTAAAATTTCCTGTATCATAACAGAAAGCCATGTGAATGTTTTATAGGAATTAATTTTGCACTAATATATATACAGTAATTTTATATGTATACTCACTCTAAATATAGAACCTATACACAAGTACATGTGTTTCACCTTGATTTCAGGTGACACTCTGCTTTACCTTAGTTGTGTGACCTTGTTGGCTAAATTTATTTTCCTCACTGTAAAACGAAAATACATATAGAATTGACTTCAGAGAATTGAAATAAATTTATCATAATGAATGTAACATTTGCATACTGCCTGAAATATGTATTCTCAGTAAACATTAATTAGTAGTAGTCGTATGAAGTCTTCCTTTATTCATGTATTATGTCAATTCAAGTTTATTTGTTTCTACCCTAAAGATATATTCAAACAATTCTGGTCTACTACTAGATTCCTTTGTTTTTGCTGCCTAGTATATTATGCTTTTATTCTTGTTATTGTTATTCTGTCATTTTAACAGGACCTTGACAGTAGGAAAGTTGTATATGCTTAATCAGCCAACTGGAATCCAATGCCCTTTCTCTAAACAAGTGAATACACACATAGTTAATAATACAATGATAAAATCAGTTAAAGATGTAATTTCTCAACAGTGAAATATACATAACAACAGCTGTTACTATATTTAACCTTCTGCTATATTCTAGAAATGTTCGAAGTACCTCAGCCTCTATAAACCTTCAAACTAGTTGTTTTATTTTCATTTGCTCATAGGAAAGGTGAAGTGAAGTGTAATTGAAATAATTTTCAGGGATTATACAACTTGTCACTATTTAAGCTCAGATTTGGACATAGATTTATCAAAATTTTAAATATATTTCTTTTGATGTTATACTATCTTAGGATTTAATAACATTTAAGCATGCAAAAATAAAGTCACAGGCCTTTTTTGAGTTAATAATTTTATTTTAGACTAAAGCAATCCTAAACATATAAAAATGTAATATGTAGTAGAAAATAAGCCTTTTCACAACTACTCTATCAAGAGTAAATATGCTATTATGACATACTGTTTTTGAATGTACATAATAAGATTATATATCTCTCAATCCGGTACTGAAAATATTCTGGTACTCAATAAAACTAAGTGATTCAAAATATTTCATTTGATTTTTTTCAAAATTTTCTGATTAGAAAAGGACAAAAAAGGAATAAGCTTTTTGAATAAATTTCTTTAAGCTTTGTTATTCTAAACAGGAAGAAAACATTATTGGAAGTGGAGAATATTAAATATTAAAAAAAGAGGGTCACTAGCAATGCTGTGAAATGCATTTACACATCACTAAACTTTCATGCAATAAAATGTTCTCATTTTTCTTTTTCAATTCATTAGTGCAATGCAGTGGAAACAAGCTATCGATCAGTACAAACAAAAATATTTTTGTTCAAGTGATTCAGATTCTTAGATTATGTTGTGATCCAATTTTGTATAGAGTGAAAATTTAAGTGAAACATTGCTAACGAAAGTTCATGAAGATAAATTTACTTTCCTGTTTCATCAAGTTATTTCCTAAAACAGTTGGAGAAAAATGTTTTTAATAAAAACAATGTAAGCATATATCTGTAAAACTTTCAACTCAAGCTACTGAAGTTATGACTTTATCATAAACACACTATAGAAGAATGATTCAAGGAGTATATATTTATTCAAAGATACAAATTTCCCTAAAAAGTAATAACAAGTTTCAGTGGCAAATATGAAAAAGTCCTAGTGGAAATCATGAACAATCCTAATAAGCCAACTTTATCCCAATACATTAGAACTCTCCAGCACACCACTCAAATTCTGAATTTTATTCTTTTCCTAATTAAATCCTGAAACCATACCCCTCTTGAAAGTTGCAGTTGGAAATTTCATTGCCTTTTGTGTATATAGTCCAACCTCCACCCTCCTTCAACCTTTTTTGGTACTTATTTATTACTTGGGACATTTTCTGTTTTCCATCTTAATTGTTTCTGTCTATCTTCCATCTACAGTTAGTGTTCATACTCCTGGAAAACAAGGTTGGCAGGCCCATCAATGTGGTGTTTTCTACCAATTCCCCAAACCTCCAAAGAAACATATCCATTATTATTCAGAAAACTGAAAGTAATAACCGCTTAATCATCTTTCTTCAAAGAAAATAATTTTGTTTGCGGGAAAAAATATGTTTAGCAACAGATATGACAAACGTGTTTGGGGACCAAATGCGAGAAGTGAGCTTTGGGGGGGTTCTTTTGTTTTAAATTAAAAATTAGCTGAGGCACCGTGGTTCATGTCTGTAATCCCAGCACTTTGGGAGGCTGAGGCAGGATGACTGCTTGAGCCTGAGAGGTTGAGAGCTCTGTGAGCCATGATTGTGCCACTGCACTACACCCGTGTGTGTGTGTGTGTGTGTGTGTGTGTGTGTGATGTGAGTTCTGAAAAGTGAAAAAGTATAGACACAACAGTTCAGTATTTCAATGGAATTTCTTTATATAGAGAGTGTAGAGTACCAGAATTAGAATGTTTTGGACATAACAGTAATGCCCCCTTTGTAAGATAGAACAGATGCCATGAGGAATAAATGAACTGAACCTAGTGGAACCCAATAACACCAATATCCCTTCACTTAGAGGCGCCAGGATAAGAAGCACTGGTGGGTCACAGCAATTCAAGAAGAACATAAACAATCACTGGCAATTCTAGCAAGGCAGCTAGACACAAGAGGCTACACCCTTTAAAGAATCTAAATTGGCACTTGATCTTGTTTTCTAATTTTCAGAGAGCACCAAAAAAGGCACCAAGGGAAGGCATTGCTAAAACTGGTTTCTAAGGATAACTACCATGCTCCATGAAGAATAGAAGTAGTTACACACCAAGGCAGAAGGTCAAGCAAGCCAAATATGGTAGAGGGAAAAGCTGGGAGAGAAGACCACATTTTTGTCTGGATGAAATTGAGCTTTAGCCATTAAAGTTTTCTGCTCAAGCTGCTTGATATATGACCCAGATAAGTAAACCACAGAAAAGCAAATATTTTGCTTCTTCATTTGTCTGGGTCTGAAAGACATAAATAGAATTCATCTCAAATATGAATATCAGGAAATCACAGTGAAGAAAGTAACAAGAAAAAAACGCATGAGTATATAAAATTGCTGTATTTTAAAAGAAATCACTTTGAAGGCCAATTTTAAGCAGCATTATAAGAAACAATGTTTAGAAAATGTCTTATTCAAGTTCTCAAACACAATTCAGTGTGAGACTAATGACTTTCTGATGAGGAAATAGAAAAGACAGTATGACTACTTAAAAGCCACAAAGGAGATGAGACCATCAGATTATACTTTAAATAAAATGAAACTAATGAAATAAATAATAACTTTAAAGAAATTATCTCAGATGTCAAAGGTGAAAAATGGAACACTGATTAAGATGAGCCAACCCAGAAGGAGGAAACAAAGCTGACAGAGGTTATATAATAAGAGATTAATGGTATTTTAAAAAATCTTCCTGTATTAAAGACTTGAATTTGCACATAGAAAGGGTGCACAGAGGAATATTAATTAAAAGATACCCAAACTTAGACATACTTTTGTGAAAGTGTAGCACTTCTAAAAACCTGAAATAAGAATCCCTATACATTTCTAGTTTAAAAATTATTCATTTACAGAGGGGGAAAATATCTGGCCAACTTTAAACTCCCTGGCAATGACTGTGCAAAAGACAATGAGGATTAGGAAACTATTTACTGATACAGGAAATGTGTTTTATTTTTGATATAGTTTGTATGACTCTCAAAATCTCATTGAAATGTAATCCCCAGTGTTGGAGGTGGGTCCCAGTGGCAGATGATTGGATCATGGTGGGGCAGATCCCTTGCAGCTTGGTGCTGTCCTTGTGATAGTGAGTTCTTGTGAGATCTGGTTGTTCAAAAGTATGTGGCACCTACCCTTTCTCTCTCTCTCTCTCTCTGTCTCTGTCTCTCTGTCTCTCTCTCTTCTGCTTTTGCCATGTGACGTGCCTGCTTCTGCTTTGTCTTCTGCCAAGGGTAAACATTCTCTGAGGCCTCCCTAGAAGCCAGGCAGATGACAGTGCCATGCTTCTCCAGCCTGCAAATCTCTGAAGCAATTAAAACTCTTTTCTTCATAAACTATGCAATCTCAGGTATTTCTTTATAGCAGCAAAAGAATGGCTGAACACAATTTTCTTATGTAGAGAGGCAAAAAATTAATAAATGTAAAAAATAGTTCTCAGATAAGCAATGTCTAATAAAATACTGCATTTGCATGTCTTTCTTAGAAAACATAAGTACTTAATAACATTCTCCAATGTAAACTTAGAAATTAATTAAAACCTAAACTAGTAGAGTAGGATTATATGTACTAAAAGAAACAGTGGTAGCCAATGTATCAAACAAAATAGAGGAAAACCTGTGTAATCACTTTCATATCATAATAAATTTCATGCAAATATCCCAAGTGTAGAGTTTTTTTGTGTAAATTGATATTACAATCAATGATAGTATTGAGCTATGATCTGTTTATATAAGCAAAAACTCAACAGAGGGAAAACAGCGCAAAAAAAAAAAATGTACATGCAGCAAACAGAATATAAATAGGCCTAAAATTTAACACTTAAACTAAGACATAGCATGTAAAATCAAATTCTCGAAATATGCTTAAGTTGTGAAAACTGCTCAAAATAAAGTAAATCAACTTCTAAAATGGTAAAAACCATAATAACCAAATACATATATACACACAAGAGACAACTCAAAAATGTTAGCAGACATTCTTTTTGAGTGGTAGTATCACTAGTGTTTACTATTTTCTTTTTTATGCTTTTGCATATTTCACAATTTTAAAAATACTTTTTTAAAATCAGAAATGTATTTTCAATGAAAAAACTTTCAAAGAAATACAGATAAAAAACTACTATGATTTCATTTAATTATTTATAGATCTTTTGATGCATAGAAATTAGTTCATTACTCTCAATATAATGGATATAGGTGTTCTATAAATGGCTCTGTAAGCAGTTGTCTTAGCTGGGCCCAAGCAGTCACTGGCCTGGTGGAGCCAGGAACCAGACAGTGGTGTATATTTGCACTGCTGAATTTGCTAATGGGCTTTGTGTGTATGTGTGATTGCTTGCTTGCTTAGTTTGGCTAATGATCATGAAATTCAGCATTATAGACAAGTCCAAAGATGGAGAATGGAAAACATTATGCTGGCTTCTCAGAGACGGGGGGTACACGTAGGATCCTGTGGTGTTTTGAGGCTTGTTAGAGTCGGTATAAATAGTGCTACCTGCAGAACTGAAGGAGAAAATACACCATGGAATTGAAGAGAAGAGGGACTGCACCTTTGATAATTCTTCTAGTGGTCTTGGAGTAGCTTTGGCAACTGAAGGCTTTGGACCCAAGGGCAGAGGACTTCTGTGCTCAGTGCAGAAATGAGACAAAATTAGCCTACAGAGGAATAGTTCGATAAACAAGAACAGAAATATGGATGGAGAAACTGTGCTAAACAGTTTCTTGTGCACAAATTCAAGTAGAAAAGAAACTTGGAAAAATTTGTAATAACTAACCATTAGACTGGGTCATGAGATGTCCTCTGAAATGCCAACAGTTCTCCAATAGTTTTCCATACACTTTAATTAATTGCCCAGATCTAACAGTGACCCATACATTTCTGCCTTATATGGCATCTGCCTTCTTCATCAGCCTCATCTGTTACATACTCAACTGCACTTTTCTAATACATCTTTGCCCGATGCATTGAAAGTTATCTGCTCTTGCTACACTCTTGTCTTTCTTTGTTAATATCATTAACGGTCATTATTCAGTTTTCATTTCACCTTAGAGAGGAAATTTTCCTACACAGGCTCATAGAAGTATCCACTACCATCTTACTCTCCACTCCTGAATCACTGTTTGTCAACTTACTGTACTTTTCAATTCACATTAATTTTTGATATCAGCAAATTTATCATTAATGTAATTGTGTACTTTCCTAAGATCTAAATGTCCCAACATGATAAAGACAGTATCTTCGTCTTCCTTTCTCCACATTCTACATAGGTTTTCTCTTTTTAATTTTTATTTTTTTGACAGGGTCTCACTATGTTGCCCAGGCTGGGTGCAATGGCTCAGTCTTGGCTCACCACTGCAATATCTGCCCCACAGGGTTTAAACGATTCTCCTGCTTCCGGTCCTGAGTGGCTGGGATTACAGGCATGTGCCACCATGCCTGGCTAATATTTGTATTTTTAGTAGTGACAGGGTTTCACCATGTCAGCCTGGCTGGTCTCAAACCCCTGACCTCAAGGGATCTGCCCAGCCTCCTACAGTGCTGGGATTTCAGGTGTGAGCCACAGGTATTTATTTTTAAACCACTTTAAAAACTATGAAATATTAAAGTAATAAACAGCATGTGGATTGCAAAAAAAAAAAAAAGTCAAACAATACTTTGAAAGCTTCGGACAAAAAGCTTCTATTTCTTGTTCTGCCTTTCCCCGTGCTCAGTTCTATTTCCCAAAACCAATTTTTAGTCCTCTCAAATTGCTGAGCACACAAATCCCCTGGGGATTTTGTTAAATTCACTTTTCACCCAATGGGTCTGTGGCAGGGCCTGAGAGTGCATTTCAACACATTTGCAGGAGATGCTGATATGGGTCTGCGGGCCACACGTTTTAAATTGGCAAATGAAAAACTGTACATATTTAAAACAGACATTGGGAAATTTTGATATAAGCATATATTGTGGAATGATTATATCAAGTTAATATACCCATCACCTCACATACAATTTTGTGTTGACAGCATTGAAAATCTATTTTTAGCAATTTTAATTATGATATATTAACTATAGTCACCCTGCTGTACAATAAGTCTCCAGAATTTACTCCTGCTAAATTGGAACTTTGTGTCCTTTGACTGACATCACTCCGTTTCCTACCCCCTCCACACCTCTAGAATCTGATAACTAACAACCTACTACTCTCTGCTTTTATAAATTCTATTCTTTTAGATGCCACATGTAAATGAGATCATACAGTATCTGTCTTTCTGTGCCTGTCTTATTTTACTTAGTACAATGCTCTTTAGGGTTCATCCATGTTATTTCCTTCTTCTTAAAGGTTGGATATTATTCCATTATGTGTGAATACATACATCTCATAGTTTTATCATTCATTTGTTGATGGAAATAAGGTGATTCTATAAATTGACTATTGTGAATAATACTGCAATGAACACAGGAGTGCACATGTCTCTTTGACATACTGATTTGGTTTTCTTTCCATATATACCCAGAAGTAAAATTGCTGGATCATATGGTATTTCTATTTTCAATTTTTTGAAAAAAATGCCATACTGTTTTTTTTTATAATGCATTTACTAATTTACATTCCCACCAAGGGTATACAAGAATTCCTTTTTCTTCATATCTTCACCAACACTTTTGATCTTTTGACTTTTTGATAAAAGTAATTCTCACCAGTGTGAAGTGGCTTTTCATTGTGGTTTTCACTAGCATTTGATTTATGATGTTGATCACCTTTTCATATATATGTTAGCCTTTTGCACATCTTAAAACTTTTCTATTCAGGTTCTTTGTCCATTATGTTTTCTGGTTATCTGTTTTCTTAATATTGAGTTGTTTGAGGTCCTTATACATTTTGGATATTAATCCATTAACAGGTATATAGTTTGCAAACATTTTCTCCCTTTATATAGGTTTTCTGTTTTTGCTTTTTGTTTTCTGTTGGTTGTTTCCCTTACTGTAAAAGTTTCTTAGTTTAATACAATCCCTTTTGTCTGTTTTTTGGTCTTGTTGCCTGTGCTTTTTGGGTCATATCAGAAAAACAAAAAAACATAAAAACAAAACTCTGCTAAGATCCAAGTCAAGAAGGGTTTTCTCAATTTTTTTTTTGTAGTAGTTTTGTAGTTTCAGGCCATCTTGAGTGGATTGTTGATGTGGTGAGATAATAGTGACTTAGTCTTCTTTACTGCTGGGTAGCAGCATCTTAAATGGTACCAGGAAATACTAATTTTCAATAAAATACTGGGAAGAGGGAGAGGACACAGAAGATAGAAGATGGGTGATGAGGAGCTAGGCAGGGATGAAAACAAAGGTGAAACAAAGTGTTTTTTGTGGAGTATGGTAAGAGAGATCAAAAGGGCCAAAGCCAGGAAAAGTGGGGATCACTGACATCACTGTCTACTGATAAGACCCAGGTAAACATGTGTCAGAGATTCACCACTTAAAGGAGAATTAATAGTCATGTAAGGATTTACATAAGTTATATAAGAATTAGATAGGTTTGTTTAGAATTTATGACTAAAATATTCAGAAACAAGAACATACTAATGTCCTTAAAAATGAAACATGGGACATTTTTTCAGATTCAGAAATGACATATTACCAGTAATAGAAAATTGTATACAATGGGAAAATATTATGCCATGATTTATCAGAAGCCTTTAAAAATATTCCAAGTTAGCTCGATGGCAAACACTATCATCACTATATTGTAAGGCATTTAAACTACTTGCTCAGAGCTATAAACAAAATAGGTCCCAGCCAGCTGTACCACTCAGGTCTTAGTTTGCTAGCATGGTACTTCCTGAAAAGGAAAGCTTTTGCATACCACTTTAGAGTTTCTCTCAGTGACCCTCAAAGAACAAGCATTACTACTTCATTATTATATAGTAATTTGAATAAAAAGTAAAATCTTCAGGTATAGTGATATATATGTGCATAATGTGCTAAATTGCTTATGGTTACTATGATTCAAACATATTTCCTCTAGAATGTCTGATTCTTAGGAATACAAATCACTTTGTATTTGGCCAATTCATTGGCCAGTGTGATTTGTGCTTTATTATTGTAAAGTTTAATAAACAGATGCACAGGTCACATCCCTAATAGATAGTTATCACAGTTATGTTGCCTACCTCCAGCCAGAATCCTCAGCTACACAGTTACCCTAGGAAAGTCGACCTGAGCATTCACATGTTATTTCATCTTGATTTATCTATGAGAGTGACTAGGTAGAAATGGCCTATGCATGAAGCATATTCATAGAGTCTCCTGTTAAATTGAAGTGAAATGTTTCCTAAGAGATGCAATAGATTCCTAAGAAACTTGAGAAAATTCCCTAGGAGATGGAGATAAACAGGAATTATCTGAAGGATATCAAAATAACAAAGGGTGATATATCTGTGGTCCACAATCCAATGACTGCTTTGAAAAGTGAGTGGTGATTGTTTATCGACTCTTTATATTCTGTACCGAAAGAAAAAGAGCAATTAAAATGGTCACCCAACATCAAATGAGACTACCATGCTTAAAAAAATGAAGCTGTGGAAATACAAAGAAGGTTTGTTGAAGAAAATATTTAGTTTAATTCTAGAAATCTTTAACTGGGGATATGCTGATTTCCAACATTTGGGCACCGTTCCTTCTCATGAGTAAACTCAGAGACAATGTTAAAATAAGAAAATTTTCCTCATCTTTTAATTTGATGATTGACTCATTTTGTACTTTTTACCCTGCTGGCTATTTTAAAATACATTTCAAAACTATTGTGAAGTTTCTTGCTTGGAAAGAATAGATGCATTGTAGTTTATAAAAGGAAACTTTCTTCTTCCATGAACAATCACATCCCATTGTTCATAACATTTATAATCATGTGTGGTTATGTACAAAAATCTTGAAAAATACTGCTTTGCTTGTGTTATTTAAAGCTGCCAATTTTCCCAAGCTTATTAAAATCAAGGCTAAATCATTCCAGTGAGCAAAGTCTTAAAAATTTAGTTGCATTGTCACAGGCCTAAGAATAAATTAAAATGTAAAACTTGAACTTGGGAGACATTTAAATGATCAAACTAAAGTGCTAATGCAGGATAAACCTAATCTTAGCAGAACAGGAATGAGGCTTTACTAGCAAGTCTCTTTCAGGAATCAATAAATGTTAGTGAACAATATTAAGTGATGTGCTTAACAGCCCAACTATTAATACACTTAACCTGGTTTGCTCAAAAGAGAAGGTTTGGGCACCTTGGATAGAAGCAGCCTGATTAAAATGTAAATTAAATGTCTCTTTCTAAGAGATTATTTTTAAACTCCATAATCCATTAGTATCAAATCTGATTTTTCCAAATTAGAACAAATCATTTCTTTTGAATATGGTATAATTTCAATACAAAAATATTAATAACATAAAATCTGGATAGACCATCCAGGCTTAAGAAATCGCCTACTAATGACAACATAAAAAATAACCCTTATTAATAATTATTTTCATACTTTTAACAGAAAGGTTTATAGTATGGTGAAAAAACTAAAGATAATTTTTTTAGGTGACTTTTAGTTTCATTCAAAAATAAAGAGATATACTGCTGAAGGTAATCCAAATATACTGCATACTTAAAATGTTTCAAAGGAATCTAGCCATTTTTTGTATTTATCTAGATTTTTAAAATTTTATTCTATATAGGTATCTGGACTTTTTATTGCAACTGTTAGCACTTAAAATTCTGTATAATTTAATTGAAAACAAATTGTATATTGTTAGTTTATTTTTCTCTTTCTTCATTATACTGTAATCTCCTTGAGGTCAGAAAATCTATTTGTCTCACCCTATATTACACACAAAAAGTCAACCACAGACAGTAAGATTTTTTTTTCCAAATAATTATACTTGGTCTATCACCTCCCCTTTACCCACTAATGTTGCCTTAGTTTTTGTTTACCTTGTTCTAATGATCGTTGCTGTCTCTGTTCAGCTTAGTCTCTACTTTTGACCACCTTGCTGTATTGTATACTTGCTAATTGTATACTTGGCTGTTGGTTCTACTAACCATTCCAAGTTCTTTCTCTGTGCCTCCGTTTCATTACGTGTAAAATAAGCAACAATTGTACTAAAATCATAGGGTTGTTGTGAAGATTAAATGAGTCACTGTGTGAAACACTAAGAATTATATTTTGGATGTCATAAGGTCTATATAGTTTACCCATAACCATTATTGTCACTGAGATTATTTCAGTAATGGGGTGAACACATAATATCAAATCATACATTATCCATCAAAAATTGAAATAAATGCAGGCAGAATGTTATTAAGTGTATAAAAATACATCAGGGAATCAATAACAGGAGAAATTAAAGTATTATAAAAACATGAGATTTAATTACACAATGAAACAGAAATATGTTATCTTTTTAATTTACATTGTAACCTTTTTTATTTCTATTTATAGACTTTCAATAATGTGGATAATATGCGAATGAAAGTAAATAGGGACTGGGTGAATTGGCATAAGTGACTGATTAGAAAGTGGAAGTAAAAAAAAAGGACTTATGTCAAGAAAATGGGTAAAAAGGCCAAATCTAGGCAACTTCTCAGTTTTTTTATTGGAAAGATGTGTCTAAGTTACACATTGCTGGTGGTAGGAGGATGTGGGTAGGGGTGTGAGCTCTCTTTTGGTTACATCAGGCTCTGACTTCAACCTATGCTAACTGCTAACAGAATAATTAAGAAAAGAGATCTACTGAGTATGGTAGGTTTCATCCTGTGTGGAGGAGTTTGAGTTGCTGTCTTGGAAGCCCCACGCTGTGAGAGTCTTACTGTAAAAGCCAGTTAGTCAGTAAACCATAAATTCATAGTCCTGGCTCTCTCCCGGCTCCATAGAGGCACCACTGACAAGAATAGGAAGTTTTTTCCACAGTCAGTAGTTAAAGCAGAGAATTAAGCAAAGTCAACCATTATATATTGGACTTTCTATACTGGCTTTCATTTCTTAGAAAATCTAGAAAATGTATTCTCTCAAGAGTTAATACAAATTTTATTAACATTAAAAATACAAAAATTATGTAGAATTAAAAAATGGGCAGTCTAAAAGTCAAAGAAAAGTTAGAAAAATAAAGATGAAAATTTTTTATTTAGCAATAGGCTAAACATAATTATTGAATTCTGATATCAAAAATAGCAGGAAATATCTATTATATAACATTTATGTTAACTAATAGAGTTGGCAATTAAAATTTATCTTAAAAAATTTAAAGCAAAAAAGGAAGGGTCATTTGAGTCACTACTTCATAAAAGAGAGTCACCAGACTCTGTCAAAAATGATTAAAAATTGTGCCCAATATGCACATTATTTAGAATTACAGAGACAACTACCAGAAACGTTAGAAAATAAAATTCAGTTTGATTCCTTCTTGGGAGAGAGGAAATGGAGAAGGAAAAAAGTGTGCATGAGTGTGTGGCTGTGTGTGAAAAAGAGAGGCAGAAGGGGCAGTTCTCATTTCACTCAAGAGGAAGGAACACTTCTGTTGGTAGGAATAAGCATTGTCTTGGTGTTTACTCAAGTAGAGTGAGCCAAATGTACAGCAGGGACTAGAACCCGAATTGCTTGACCACATTCACACTATAAAACTCCAGGGGAAGAGGAAAGGAATTAACAACAAAGATAGAACATTAAGCATCCAAACTATTATTGTTCAGAGAATTTTGTTGCTACTCTGGCAAATCGTACACAGATATGCACATAACAAACATTGTTAACCAACAAACTGCATTAATATTATCAGTTGACTCATCAAGAAACCACCCACACTCAAGAAGTATGTTTATAACTTGTACTATTTTTTCTATTCAAAAGAATAAACCATAAGGAATCAAATACTCAGGATGATCTTGAGGTAAAATTGCTAGTTAACGAGGTGTGGTGAATGGTTTCTTCAGCCACAGTTATAAACTGCTTCAGACATGCTGGCTGTTTCAAATGAGCCACGCAATGGCAAAATGAAGATAAGAAAAGACCCTTTGAACAAGATTTGGGGGACTCTGTTAATGTCCTAAATGGCATTATGCAGGGATTCTTGATGAGACCATTTCAACATTTCCTAATTCTACCACAATTTAACAGTCACAGCAGACCTAGTTTCTTTGAAATTTGTTGTGAGGTTAGTAATGAATTAATTCTACCTGCACTAGAGAATTAAAAAACTCATTTTGACTTAAAATAGCTTCAAAGCCTATTATGTCTGACTAGCAACATTTTTGTCTGTCCAAGAAATCTTTATGAACCATTTTTCTCCCGTGGGATTAAAATTAATGTCCAAGAGCAAAATTAACTCTCTCGACACACGAAATCTAATAACATAAATCAAAATGTCCTCAAAATATATATTTTTAAATCATCAGTCTCTCTGGTGAATACTTGTTATTTTATGTAACACTCCTGAGTAAAGTGCAATAAGTGTAATTTTTAAAATAATTTATTCCCATAGCATTCATGCTAGAGAAGTTTTATCTTTAATACTGTACTAGAAAAGTCCCATATATTAATGTCTCAATATCCTATATAAATATTTGAAGCATCCTTTTCCTGAAATATATGCAGTGACTCTTTAAATTCTCTTGTTGTGAAGATTTCAAAGATAAGAAATGTAACATAAAGTTTGCATATAAGAAGTTTTCATTTGTTGTAAATTCACCATTTGCAAATCATTCTATAAAGTACACTTAACATGTATGCCTCAATCTACACAGTTATTCTACTTACTGCTTTTTAAAGGTAGATCATAGCATCTGTCATGGTTCTATAGAAATCTATTACTGTTAAGTGCCTGTCAAACACTGTAATTAATGTCTCACAGTTTGTGGAGAATAATCCTAAAAGTTATATCTTCAACTCTAAATGAATAAAACTCATTCAGTTAAGCATTTAATAATCTACAATAAATGTATTGTTATTAATCAATATTAATTATATTGAAGAAATATTTTATAGTTTATGAATTTTGTAGGTAGGAGTCTCATCAGCAACACTGACTGTGACATGCACACACACAAGTAGAAAAATCAGTGTTCTATTTTACTCTCTTTTACTTTCTAAAACAGAGTTTTACAAATAGTGAGGTAGGAGCAAAATGGTGGGTCATGATGACCTATTTACAAGAGGAGTATCTTTTTCCTGATATTCATGGGATACCCGAAACTCTCCTACATAATTATCTTCCAAAATTTGGTGGTTATCTGAAGCCTGAAAACAACACAAAGGGTTTGTTGCGATTTAGAATGTTTTATTAGATTATCACTATAACCTTCTGTCCACTGTAGATACCTAAATAATCCAGAGCATGCTTGAGTTCTTTATTGTAGTGTGTCATCTTAGCTGTAGTGTGTCAGGGACATATGTATCTTAGGAAAAGAGTTTGGACAGAAGTGCTTTTCTACATTATGAATCTTATCACCACAAGCATAAAACTTTAGTTTGTGTGAACCATAAAATTCATATTTCCCAGAAGGCCACTCTCTCCAATCTCTTTATAATGCACTAATTTACTGCACAATATACTGGAGTGATGATTGCTCTAATTCACCTTAATATCTCTAATAATGGGAACTCAGTATCAATTAAGGAAACTTCATCAATTTATAGACAGTTTATGTGTTCTTTGGCTAATTTGAAAACTTTAGTGTGTGTGTGTCTGTCTGTGTGTGTGTGTGTGTGTAAAATGTTCTATTTCTTAAAATTCCTTAATATTTCCTGCAATCCTCATGCTTTCCTTCATTCAGATAGTTGAACCTGTTGCATTGAATGGTACAGCAGAACACAAATAACAAATGTCTTGACAGGAAGCTCAATGGCTTAGCTTTTAGGGATGGGATGTAAAAATCCCAGATCATAACAATGGCTTTGGAAGTGTGAATGAGAAGTGATACTTCTACTCCCTGGACACCACATCACTATTCCCTGTACTTAAAAAGGGAAGAGTCAGAAAAAGTGAAGAGAATTTTGATGCTGGTATAAGTCCCTAAGAAGTACAGGTACACCTGAGTCTAAGTTTTTGTTAAGATGAATGATTCTCCATTTCTTACTCCCTCTCTCAGCAAAAGCTGAAAGTTGCAAAACCTAAAGATCCCCCAAAGCTCACTTACCTAAGAAAGGGAGCAGCTTGGAGAAGTATAGAGAATGGATACAGAGACAGAAAGAGAAAACGTCTGACTAGAAATGCAGCAAGATTTATGAACAGGGCTGAAGGCTCACTTGGCGTTTGTTGCTAACAATTCAAACAACAAGCAGTCAGTAAGACTGCGTATTTTTCTCTAGCTCTTTCATCTGCCTTGGTATACTGCAAAACAACAGGATGATTTGAGTTTTTGATAGGTTAATACCATAGAGACTAGAAGAAAAAGGTAAAAGAATATGGAGTATATATAGACATTGTATGCATCATATTGATTATGATACTGAAACAGGGTTATAAATTAAATGTATAACTTTTGACTCCCCAAAAACTTAACTACAAAGAGTCTACTGTTGACCAGAAGCTTTAGCAACAACATAAACAGTGGATTAACACATATTTTATATGTTGTGTGTATTAGGTTATATGTTCTTAAAGTAAGTTAGAGTAAAGGAAATGTTATTTAAATAATCATAAGACCGAGAAAATAGACTTAGTATTCATTAAGTGAAAGTAAATCATGAAGCTTTTCTTCCTCAGTTTCTTCACTTGAGTTCTCTGAGAACAAAAGGAAGAGAAAGGGTTGGTCTTGTCTCAGGGGTGGCAGAGGTGGAAGAAAATCTGCATATAAGTAGATATGTCGGTCCAACCCATGTTGTTCAAGGATCAACTATATGGCTATGGGTCAACTATAAATATATAAAACTCCTAAGGAGAAGCTATATATGTGTGTGTGTATGTATATATAGTTTCTCCTTATGAGTTTTAACATGAATATGCCAGTAAACTGATTTTTACATATCAGTGCAAAAATTCCTCATCATGGAGGCAAGCAAATTGTCAGTACTTGCAAAAGTGCAAGACATACAAGAGGTACTTATATATTTTTTGCATAACAAAAGGTGTTCTAAAATACTAATTTAAGAAATGAGAAAGTCATTGTAAAAATGCTTGTTCATGGCTATTTTTTGTGAGTTATACATGAACATATTTGAAAGCTTTTAATTTCTTAATGCTTCATAATCATTAGTATGTTTCTGCAATATTGATTTACTAATGTACATTAGACACTGATGTATAGAAAGATGTTCTAGAGAAAAGATCCCAAATCCACATCATGAGACATATATCAATTTGTGGGTCTCAAGTTGAAATTGACATCCTTCAATTGCATAAGAAAAGAATAGCCTTAACACTATAACTTTGTTTCTTATTGTTGAGTTACTCTTCCAATGCTATGTTTACCTATTTTTTTTCATGGGATAGAGTTATGTTGCTTTAAAAGACTTTCAGAAAAATTGTGGCATACTGAAAATGTACTAAGTCTTTTCAGTACGTGAAATTAAGTTAATGCTAACCTTGAAAGCAAAACAAAGTAGAAAACATGTAGGTTCTGGAATGTCTCTTGAACCTCAAGTTCATCACTTAAAATCTACGCGACCTTGAACAACAACAACAAAAATCCCTGGTTATCTTCTTATTATTGGAAACAATATGTTAGCCTTGCATAATTGTTGGAAGGTGTAGAAATAGCACATGTAAGCTATTCATAGATTTATGCATGATATGTATTTAAAAGCTGATAGGCAATGCTGTGTTGATGAAGATGAAATTAAAAATTCAGTGAAGTCTTATAAAATTCTGACACACTTACAATTGAGAAAAATAACTTGTAAATGTTAAGATAAAATATAACCATGTAGTCATTACCTATGATTATAAGTGAGGAAATAATACAAGGTAAATGAATGACTGAAACAAAAATGTAAGGAAGTGACTGTTTAAATTCGTAGCCATTTAAAAAATTTCAGCTGTTTTATTTCTTAATATTATGCTCAACATTATTTGACATTAGAAAAGTGTAAATTAAAAATCACAACGGGATACTATTACATACTCAGTGGAACAGCTAAAATTAAAAAGACTGATTATGCCTAGTGTTGACAAGGATATAATGGAAACAAAAAATTCATACTTGGCTGGTGGAGACATAAAACAATATAAGCACTTTGAAAAAAAGTTTGACATTGATCATATGTTCCAGTTATTCCACTCTTAGCTATTTAACCAAAAGAGATTTAAGCTTATGATTATACAAAGAGTTGTACATAAATGTTCGTAGCAACTTTTATTTGTGGCCCAAACCTTTAAACAATCCAAATGACTATCAACGCATGAATGGATGAACCTTTTAGTGTATATCTATACTATGCAATATTAGTTATCAATGAAAAGAAATGAACTATGGACATATGTGACAACACAGATAAAATTCAAAATTATGCTAAATGTAAAAGCCATATGAAGATAATGTAAAATTATGCTAAATGTAAAAGCCAATGTATTTTATAGAATCATATTTATATAAAATTTTAGAAAATGCAAACATTAGTCTAACAGAAAGTGGATTGGCGGTTACTTGGGGTTGAAAGTGAGTAGAGGCTGGGGAGGAGGTCACAAACGCTACAAGGATATGTTTATGGTGGTGGGTAGAATCATAATCACATTTATAAAAATTATGTCATGGGCCAAAAGCTTGTACATTTTCACCCTTTAAATATTATCAAATGCCAATTGTATGTCATGAAGTTATTTTTAAAAGTAAAGAATAAATATAATTCCTAAAAATGTATTTTAAAATAACTCTGAAGAAGGAAAGTTATAAACGTGACTAATTAGGGGGAACCCAAATTAATTCATATTTACATACAAATATAAGTAATGGCAGTAAAAGTACATATTATAGAGAAACACCAAAAAGTAGCATAAAATAAAAAATATCATTTGATATTATGAAGTCCGGAATTATCTGAGGTCTAAGAACATTGCTAAGGTCAGGAAGAATATTATTTTCTGACCATGTACGAAAATAAATGCTCATTTTCAAAGAACAAGGGAATAGGACATTGGACTATGTACACATACGGACATATTGTAATCTATATTTTGTGTAGACCATAAATATATTTTCTATAAATAAAACACATCTAAAATTATTTAATAAGTTCAGTGGTGTGCACTATTGTACCATAATTTCATTTTCCATGTTTTTTGTTTGTTTTTAGTAGAGACAGGGTCTCACCATGTTGGCCAGGCTGTTCTCAAACTCCTGACCTCAAATGATCTGCCTGCCTTGGACTCCTAAAGTGCTGGGATTACAGGCGTGAGCCACTGCACTCAGTGCTTCCGTGTTTTCTTTGTAAATATTAGACCTCCTCCTTCAATTTAAAATATGCTTCTTGTACATAAATCTTATAGTGTTTAGTTTGTACATATGCCTCCTTAATAAATTCCGTCATCATCTTTGAGCCAGTCCAGTAACCTAACTGTTCTGACTGTCCTGTTATCTCCACCCCTGTCCAAATACTGGCCATCATGACTGACATTAGGCTGCACCCAGACTGATCTTTTAAATAAATCAGATTATATCATTTATAGCTTAAAGTCTACAGTGCTCTCAGTGTAACCAGAGTAAAATAAAAACATCTTTTCAGAACTAAAATAACCTGCATGATCTGATTTCAGCTTTCTCTAATCTTATTTCTGTCCACTTTCCGCCTCTCCTACTCTTTTCTTTTTCCTCTCCTTAAAGGAACACAGACTTTTCTTTTTGTTCTTCTTTCAATAACATGAAGAATGCCAGCTTATTTCAATCTCAAGACTTTGTACAGCTTTTCCTTGTACTTATGAAGCTCTTCCTTCTGATCTTTTCATAGTTTGCTCTTTATCAACTATTATGTCTCAAGTCAAATATTCAACTTCCTCTCTTTCCCTAGCCACTGTTGCAACTCTAGCATATCACTCATTTATATCTTTACCAAAGCTCTTATCAACAGGGACTTGCTTATGTGTTTAGAACTTACTCTCACACTCCCCCCTCACTGTCATTTAAGCTGCTAAGGTCAGTGATTCCACTTGCCTTTTTGACTCCCATCCCTTATAGAAGTACTTCACAAAGAGTAAGTTCCTGTAGAATACTGGCCAGTTTTCTACCAAGCATCAATTATTTAATTATTTTCTTTTAATGGTTCTTTAATAGGTATCATAGTTAAATAACAGTTCTTTATCAGTTGGTCTAGTCAAAATACAGAAACTTCATCAGATTATTGAACAGAGTTTTGATTTAGAAATTGTAAACTGGGTCTTAGAGAACTAGAAAAAAAGGAGGCACTAAGATATCACAGAAGAAAGCAGCTGCCATCTCTAAGACTGGGGGACAAAAAGACCAGGTTGGAATTATTAAAATTTACAAGCTTGGAGGAGGAATCCTGTGAATCTGCGACTCAGCTCTCTTAGGAGAGATGCTCCCTGGTACTACCTATGAGATGCCAGAATGTGACTTCTATGTATGAGGAAAGCCTGCGGACTGGAATCAGCTGCTGCTTCTCAAATCAACTCTGTTGCTGCCAAAGTGTCTTTGTCTTGATTGTGACAGGAAGAGGAATCAGACAGATGTAGCATGTCCTTTTTCCTCATATGGCTTCCTTCCATTGGAAGAACTCCTACTGGAAGAATCCAACAGGAACCAGCTATCAAAGGAGAAAAAAGGTTTGCAAAGCTCCAACCCCAGCCTCACAAAGCAGAGCACAGAAGGGTCAGTTTGAAGACGAGATCAATACCTTAATAACCAGAATAGTCCCTAATTCAAGAATATTTTAACTTTTATTTGGTAAATTCTCATAATTCTCTTAATAAATTTCAATGTTTTAAGATATTTAAATATTTAATATATTTTAAATTTATCTTGTTGAAAGTTTTGAAACTATGATCTATTGTAAATTTTCCCCACAGTTAGCCATCTGTCCTATCACCCCTCATTGAATAACTCTCTTTCCTCACCATTGAAAATTGCACCTCTATCACACACTAAATTCTAATGAAGGCAGATAGATGGAGAGAGAGTTTAGGGTTTGGTTTTTTTTAAAAAAATTTCTTCTTTCTTGTATCCTGAAATCTTATTGGTTCCTCCCCTCACCCCACCCCAGTATTTCTGTCTCACTAAATGATACTATTCTAGCTAGAAACTTGAGTATTATCTCTGATTGCACGTTTTGTGATCTCCTTTCTTCTTGTTTCTAACTTCCCTGAATCCTTATCCGATCCCCACCCAAAATGCTATAATAGCCTCCTTTGGCTCTTACGAATACATATTTAACATAACTGACCAGGTCTAATATTATCTAGCATGTACTCCCAATCACAGTTTCACATGGTAGTGTACTTTCATTTGCTTACTGTATTTTAACTCAATAGGTTTTTTTTTCACTTACAGGTGCTACATTTTCCAGCACAGTCAGGATCTTTATCAACAGGGTCTCTCTGCCTGTAACACTTTAAACTCCCACTCTGCAGCTGGGAATACCTTCAATTTTAGATCTATATTGTTTCTTTCTTGGGATAATTTTTATGATCTTCCTCACTTAGTTACACTCTTCTATTATACAATAACTTAGAGTGCCACATTACTAATCTTTCTACAACACAACTAAGTTTTGTGCAGGCAATGTTTTGGCTCACACATTTTATCAATAGATTACCTTCCATATATTAATTATTCAGTAAATATGTGCTTAGTGACTTAACACAGACATACCATCTATTAATAGGCACACATATCCAATTATCTACTTTTCTTTTTGTGAGATTTTTAGTCTTTTTTTAAATCGTACTTTAGGTTCTGGGGTGTATATGCAGATCCTGCAGGATTGTTGCATAGGTACACACATGGCAATGTGGTTTGCTGCCTCTATCCCCCCACCCTGGTTACCTATACCTGGCATTTTTCCACATTACCCCTCCCTGACCACCCCCCCCCCCACTGTCCCTCCCTTGCCCCCACCAACAGACCCCAGTGTGTGATGCTCCCCTCCTTGTGTCCCTGTGTTCTCATTGTTCAACACTCGCCTATGAGTGAGAACATGCGGTATTTGATTTTCTGTTCTTGTGTCAGTTTGCTGAGAGGGATGGTTTCCAGGTTCATCCATGTCCCTACAAAGGACACGAACTCATCATTTTTGATGGCTGCATAATACTCCATGGTGTATATGTGCCACATTTTCCCTGTCCAGTCTATCATTGATGGACATTTGGGTTGGTTCTAGGTCTTTGCTATTGTAAACAGTGCTGCAAGGAACATTCGTGTGCATGTGTCCTTTTAGTAGAACTATTTATAATCCTTTGGATATATACCCAGTAATGGAATTGCCGGATCAAATGGAATTTCCATTTCTAGGTCCTTGAGGAATCGCCACACTGTCTTCCAGAATGGTTGAACTAATTTTAATTATCTTGAAAAATCCAAAGGTAAAAGAAGTGAGTCTGGATTTCTTTTCAAAACGCTGTTGAAAATTATAAGTACCTGCCTTTGCAAGGTCCTTCTTTCCTGATGTAGTCAAGTTGGCACTTACAGGGGTTCTCGTCAGCCTAGTGTTTGAGCATCTTCACCATCCAGGAGCAAGTGAAGATTAAGGACACATGTGAGCACTGGTGAGCCAAGAATGGTTTTTATAACCTGTTTTTATTCTCATTCCATTCTTTTAGATATAGGAAATATTGTGTTGGAAGAGATTGTCAGGTCTGTATTGAGGGCTGTGATTAAACAAAAGAATAGATGGTTGTCATTTACTGTGTTTGACAGTTGTTCTTCGTGTTCCTTCCTGAGGAACGGTTGTGTTGTTAACTCACTATGACAGGCTTTGCTAAGCACTTAAGTGGAGGATTTGGTAAACTTTGGCTACTGGGCTTCCAAGTTCTATAAATCTGAAGACAGCATGTGGCCTTAAAAAAAAGCTCTTTATGGTCATGTCCATTTTATCCAAGTTATAATGTGAAAATTTAAAAAGGCCAATAATTAAAGATTGAAAGCATGACAGTTGTATGATAAAATATGAGTGGCAGGAAGCATCTATCTCATTTGTTGTGTGGATTTTATTGTACTGTTTTGTTTTTTCCCCTATCTTACACCTACTGCAGTATGCCTTTCATTATTGTAATGTACATCAGTCAGACTTGCCTACTTGGTTAGGTGCAAGTTTGATGACTTATTCTACTTTGCATTGGCCACACCTTCTAGCACAGAATATTGTGTGTGCAAATCAGGCACTTAATATATGCTTGCTGAATCTGATTTTATCATATCTCACAGAAGATACAATTTATTTTAGAAGTGGAAAGTATAACTTCAGACTGTGTTGACTGAGTCACATTCTAAAGCCTCCATCCTGTATTTCAAAAATATGTAGAGGAATGCTTATAATGCTTATAATACTAGATATACAATTAAAATAGAAGTTTTTGGCTGGGCGTGGTGGCTCACTCTTGTAATCCCAGCACTTTGGGAGGCTGAGACAGGCAGATCACTTGAGGTCAGAAATGAGAGACCAGCCTGGTCAACATGTCAAAACCCCGTCTCTCCTAAAAATACAAAAATTAGCTGGGTGTGGTAGTGCACACTTGTAATCTCAGCTGTTAGGGAGGCTGAGTGAGGCAGGAGAATTGCTTGAACCCAAGGGGTGGAGGTTGCAGTGAGCTGAGATTGTGCCACTGCACTCTAGCCTGGGCAACAGAGCGAGACTCTATTTCAAAAAAAAAAAAAGATATTTTTCATAACTTTCATGTATATTAATCACTTCACTCTTGAGACCCTATCACCTTTCTTTTTGCTCTTGCTTCTCACATAATGTTCAGCTACTTATCTATCAAAACAAGGCTTCTCAAATTCTACTAGTTTATGGAAACATCCTTGATATTATCAGCATTGTGATTTTTATCTTTCATCATTCTGAGCTTTGACAACTGGTTGGTACCTCACAATTTTAGTCTTCCATCCTACTTTGTTATGTGTCTCTCTTTCCCCTCTGTTTTTCTTTTTTTTTCTTTTCTTAATCTAGCCATCTGTGGTGTACTCTAAGTGTTGTAATATTGTCTTCTAAAACAGTGAAGGATCTAATGTGATATTTTCTCTTCTATTTTTATGAGAGCATCATAGCTACCAAAAATGGGCCCATAATTTTAATTTAGGAAGTATCTGTTCTCCAGTCTATAAACTTCGGTATCATGCTTATGGAAACTTGTTAGTTTATAATACAGAATTTGTCTTGTTTTAATAATGCTAATGTTTATTAATCTAAGATTATTAGTCAATTAGCTAAAATGTAAATAAAGAAAATAAGAGTCCTTCAACCTAATTGCTTGTTACAGGATGCGGTGAATTCTTTTATGCCAAGGTAACTGTGGGGAATTCAGCTTTGATAATATCCAGGATCCCTGGAGATTAGAGATGCGCAAAAATTGTTGCATTCATTATATCTGTTAGTATGTACATTATAAGAAGGTTAAATGAACAATTCTTACTTTGCAGTAAATGTCTCATTTGGGATTTTCAGTCTTTCCAGTTGGTTCTTTTTCTGTTATACTCTCTGTTTATAAAACTTCCATGAATATTTGTACAAAAGAAGTGAATTTGTGGTTTGAAGTAACTATTAGTATTTAATATAAATATAATGCTACTCAAATTCTCTATATCCTTATTTTTTTGTCATCCAATTTGCTGAGAAAATGTATGTTAAATTTTCTCAGCTGGATTTGGAATTATTAATTTCTTGTATTTATAGTACTTCTGTTTTATATTTCAAAGTTTATGAAGTTAAGCACATATGGTTTTATGACTTTTATATTTTCTAAATAGATGATAACTTTTATCAGTGTAACATTTCCCTGCTTATTCTATTTAAATATTTTCCCTTTGGATTCTGTTCCGTAACATTGTCACACTACTCCTCTTTATGTGATATTTTTCTGAACCATTTTCTCTTTTCTGTAAATAATTTTGTCTGTTTTTGTTACAATTGTGTTGCAAGCAAATAGCATGCAGTTGTAATTTTAAAATAATCTGAGAGTTTTTGTTTTAAAATATGGAATCCAACCTATTTGCATTTTTTCCTGTTTATTGTTATGTTCCAATTTATTCTCTTTAACTTATTTTACATTTTGCTTTCCAAGCTGTTTTGTTTCTCTTTTTTCTCATTGTCTTTGTTTAGGATGCTTTTATTTTTTGTTACATTTTTTCTTTGTGGGCTTGGAAATTTTATAACTTATAGGTATTCTTTTGTTACTGGTAGAAATTAACATTGCCATTAATTCTAATGTTAGGGATCAGAAATTATACAATGCACATGTAATCAAAATTATGTAACATTTGATACATATGAAAGAATATACAAAGTATAATAAGTGAACACCCATGAACCTATCACAGAATTTAAGGACTACTAGAACATTACCAATATCCTTGTATATTTATGCACAACTCATAGTTGATCATTTATCAGGCTAATAAGGTCTCCTGTTCCTAGTTGCTAAGAGTTTTTTTTTTAAATTTTGAATGAGTAGAGACTTTATGAATTTATTTCTTTTTCGATCGATTGAGATGATCTAAAAAAATTTTTTTCAAACCCATCGGTATGCTGTATCCAGGAAACCCATCTCACATGCAAGGATACACAAAGGCTCAAAATAAAGGGATGGAGGAAGATTTACCAAGCAAATGGAGAGCAAAAGAAAGCAGGAGTTGCAATTCTCATCTCTGATAACAAAGATCATAAGAGACAAAGAAGGACATTATAT
>CAUYQU010032851.1:0-11934 GCA_963574635.1 Cheracebus regulus | reverse complement strand
AATACTTTTCTGCATCTGTTGAGATATTCACGTGGTCTTGTCTTTAGTTCTGTTCATGTGAAGAATCACCTTTATTAATTTGTGTATGTTAAACCAACCTTGCACTCCAGGGATAATGCCTACTTGATTATGGTGGATAAGATTTTTGATGTGCTACTTGATTCAGTTTGCCAGTGTTTTGTTGAGGATCTTTGCATTCATTTTCATCAAGGATATTGGCCTGAGGTTTTCTTCTTTATGTGTGTCTGCAAAGGTTTGGTAACAGAATGATGCTGTCATCATAGAATAATCTGGGAAGGAGTCCTTTCTCCTCAATTTTTTGGAATAGTTTCAGTAGGTACCAGCTCTTTTTTGTACACCCGGTACAATTCAGTTGTGAATTTTTTTGGTCCTGGGCTTTTTATTTTTTATGGTAGGCTATTTATTACTGTCTCAATTAGAGAGTTTGCTATTGGTCTGTTCAGGGATTCCATTTTTCCCCAGTTCAGTATTGGGAGACTGTATGTGTCCAGGAATTTATCCCTTTCTTCTATACTTTCTAATTTATGTGCATAGAGTTGCTTCTAATATTCTCTGATGATTGTTTATATTTCTGTGTGGCTAATAGTAATATCCCCTGTGTCATTTCCGATTCTGTTTATTTGAATATTTTCTCTTCTTTTGTTATTGGTCTAGCTACCTATCTTTTTTTTTTTTTTTTCAAAACATCAGCTACTGGATTCTTTGATCTTTTGGATGATTTTTCATATCTCAATCTCCTTCAGTTCAGCTCCAATTTTGGTTACTTCTTGTCATCTGCTAGCTTTGGGATTTGTTTGCCTTTGGTTATCTAGCTCTTTTAGTTGTGATATTAAGTTGTTAATTTGAGATCTTTCTAAGTTTTTCATGTAGGCATTTATGCTATGAATTGCCCTTTTAACTGTGCCTTAGCTGTGTCTCAGAGATTCTGGTATGTTGTTTCTTTTTTCTCATTAGTTTCAAAGAACTTCTTGATTTCTGCCTCTATTCCATTATTTACCCAAAAGTTGTTAAGGTGAAGGTTATTTCAGGTAAGTGTATAGTTTCGAGTGAATTTTCTCATTTTGATTTCTAATTTGACTGCACTGTGTTCTGGCATTCTCTGAGTAGTGTTTTACTTTCAAATATTTGATTGATTTTAGAGAATGTGCCATGATTTGAAGAAAAGAATATATATTCTGTTGTTTCATAGTGGAGAGTTCTATAGAAATTTATCAGATTTATTTGATCAGGTGCTGAGTTCAGGTCCTGAATATCTTTGTTAACTTTCTGCCTTAATGAACTGTCTAATATTATTAATGGGTGTATAGAAGTCTCCCATTATTATTGTGTGGTAGTGTAAGTCTCCTTGAAGTTTTCTAACTTTCTTTATGAATCTGGGTGCCCCTGTGTTGGATGCACATATATTTAGGATAGTTAGATCTTCATATTGAATTGAATCCTTTACCGCTATGTAATGTCCTTCTTTGTCTTTTATAATCTTTGTTGGTTTATGTCACATGAGGGTCACCACTTGCTGAGGTCTGACCCACAGACCCAGGCTTGCATGATGGATGAATAACTTACACTAACATATATCTTTTGCCTGTCAGTCCAACTAAGGGGCTCTGCAGCCTCAGTCTACAGCATTGTCTTTATCAGCCAGTGAAGTTCACATTTATTTAGTACAAATAAAATCACAAAGGTCACCAGTAAACACCACTAGAAGGTAATTAACAATGCTGACCCCCGAGTAGAAAGCAATCATGCACCTGCAGATCGTCAAAAGTTTTTTTTAGGACCACATGAGTAAACAAGCTATTTAGATAAACTCCCTTACATTCCTGTATTATTTACACTTGCTATCAGCTCAAAGACGATTAGGCTGCCTTCAGCCACAAGTCTATCTTGAGGCTTTTTGAAAACCTTCCAGGCTTCCAAGAAGGTCTGTGTCTATATTACAATTTATCCCACCATCCTGACTGAACTCCTACAGGTTTAAAGTCTGATTTATCAGAAACTAGGATTGCAACCCCTGCTTTATTCTATTTTCCATTTGCTTGTTAGATTTTTCTTGATCTCTTTATTTTCAGTCTATGTTTGTCACTGCAAGTGAGATGGGTCTCTCAAAGACAGCATATCAATGGATCTTGGTTCTTTACTCATCTTGCCACTCTGTGTCTTTTAGTTGGGACATTTAGTCCATTTTACTTTAATATGAGTATTGATCTGTGTGGATTTAATCCTGTCATCATGATGTTAGCTGGTTATTTTGCAGACTTGTTTATATGATTAGTTTATAGTGTCATTGGTCTGTGTACTGCAGTGTGTTTTTGTAGTAGCAGATCTTCTCTTTCCATATTTAGTGCTTCCTTCAAGAGCTCTTGTGAGACATATTTGTTGGTAACAAATTTCCTCAGCATTTGATTGTCTGAAAAGGATCTTATTTCTCCTTTACTTATGAAGCTTAATTTGGCCGAATATAAAATTCTGGATTGAAAATTATTTTCTCTAAGAATGTTGAATATTGGCTCCCAATCTTTTCTCACTTGTAAGACATTAGCTGAGAGCCCCAAGTCTGTGGGGCTTCCCTTTGTAGGTGTAGGTTATATTTTTCTTTATAGAATTCCAAATATTGGCAGCATTTTTCTTCAGTTTAATATACAAAATACAGAATTTTAATGAAATCTTGAGGAAGAAGTGACTATTCATAAAAAGATTTAATATTGTTTTCTCTGTGCCATATGTATAATTTGTTTTACCTTTATTTCCAGCAGCACATACCTACTATATGTCCTACCCACACATACCCTACTATAAACTGTCTGGAAGAATAGTGTCTATGCTACTAGCTTATAAATCAGTTTTTTTCCCCAGTTTTTTACTCCCCCAAATGTTCTTAGTGATAATACTCATTTCCAAGAGAATAAAAACTATGAAGTTGGCTTTATTTAATTGTAACTTAAGATTGGATCTGTTCATTGAGTTGTTAGGAAATACATATGCCTTATAAGGGAAAAATGGTAAAGCAGTAGTTCATATTTTTGCATCCAGACTCAATTATATACTGGAATAATAAAATTAGATCAATCATCTAACTCTCCAAAACACAGAATTCTCATTTGTAGTATAATTTAAAATGACACCTACCTCAAAACATTTTATGAAATTTATATGTCATAGTATCTAAAATATTCCCTTCTATTAATCCAATATCGGTTGAGTATTTATTTTAATAACTGAAAAGGTAATTATACCAAGGTAGATATTTGAAAAATTAGAGAAAAGCTGTAACAAAATGTTTGCTAGGGTTTCAATGTCTGGTTATGTAACCATGGGCATTTTAGGCCTCACTATACTTATCTGTAAATAGGGATATAATAAAACTCAATTAATAGAGCTATATTTAGCATTAAATGAGATAATATGCATAAAAATGTTATCACAGGGATTGACACATTCTAAACATTCAGTATAATTAAACTATTATTATTTTGTTTTAGAAACTGTGGTTGTTAAACCTGTGCTCTCTGTCAGCCAACAGATAAAAGCAATATTGAATATTCAGGAATGTTGTTGTGGTGACTATAAACCTGATAGTTACTATATTTATATATGTTACTATGTTCCTTAAGACCAATTTTCTGTTCAGTATAAGATATGAGCATATAGAGGCAGCTATAATGTCATGATATTTGAGTAATTGAATAATATTTGAAAACACATATAAATCTCATGAACACATATAAATCTCATCATTTTTCCTTAATGATAAGAAAAGAGGTATATACTATGTCATTGTTCTCAGAAGAGTTTGGTTATATTATCTTGAGTCATTCTACAATCACTGTAACTATGTTAACATCATTTTCCGACAGCTTGCCAAGAGGGCTTATGATTCTGCAATAACTTAGTACTTAGGGACTTAAAAGAAGTCCAAGTATGTTTTAAATTAGCATATCAAAGTGATGTGTTTGCCAAGTGCTTTGAAGCAATTATTAAGTATTTTAAGTATTTTCTCTAAAATATAATTTATAATTTTGATTTGAAGAAAGAAATTGTTAATGAAGGAGAAATTTAATATGCTCCTTTACACTTGCTCATGACATATCAATTATATAATTAAAATTACTAAAGTGAATTGCTTTTAAAGGGGATAAAGATTTTAGTTGCTTTATCAACTGGAATTTTCCTAGGTTATTCTAAAAATTCTTAATATGGTGAAATAATCAAAAAATAAGAATTTAGTATTCTCATTTAGATTTATGAAACTGAGTTTTTATTCAGAATATAGAGAACTTGAAGAATTAAGATATGTTTCAGCAGTGAAATGAAAATGGTGATAAAATTAGTTATCATTTAGATTCTTTATTGTTTTTTAAAAAGATTGTTTTCTGTTTTTGTAAAAGTTTAAGCATAAACTATATGCACATGTTAAAAAACTGATTTTAAGAAATGCCAGTTAGAAAATGATATCAATTGTCTGAAGAGCTAAATTATCACATTAATCATTTATTGTAAGAATAAATTTAATCAGCTTTTATCCTTATGTTGTGTATATGGAGATTAATTAGGGCACCTTTTAAAACCTTTCCCCTAATTTCAAGACTTCTTAAAAAAGAGTCTTACAACTTTTTGATTAATTTCTAATTTTTTGAATAATTTAAGATTATGAAACTATATTATTTGATAAATCAATAATTTTAGCACACAGTATTTTAAATTTGGAGACAGATATCCTCAATTAAACTAATCATGCCTGAATAAGCAGATATTACTTCTGAAGCACTTTATATTTATTTTATGCTATTAGATGTAGGCCATATTTTAGTTAATTTAATTTGCACATAACAATTAAGTGTAATATTGTTAAAGAAATATTATCCCAATAGTAATATTTTTTCCTAACTTTAGAGATGAAAGAGTATTTGTCAGGCATATTTCCTGCAAAGAAATCATAAAAGCTATAAGAATATATCAGATTTAAGGTAAGTGAGAGTCCAATTGCTGTTGCTATGTACAGTATATTACAACCCAAGCTTGCTGAATCTACTTGTGGAAAAGTTTATTTTATATCCTATATTTTATGTGTAAACTGTAATTGTTGAGAAGCATTTGACTCCAGCATGGGGCTTTTCATATACCCCTGAGGATGCTAGCAAATTATAAACTCCTAAAGGACTCTGGGCTCAGTAACACTTTGGCTCTGATTCCTATGGACCACTGCTATTTGCAGTTGAGTGAAATGTAAACAATTATAAAAATGCAGTATGAAATCATGACTGCATGAAATTAACTCTGGTACATAATATGCTACTTTTATAATTTTGTAGCCTCCTACTGCTAGTGAGCTCAAGTTTCTTGAGAATTTTCTTACAATACTGTGTGACACTAATCATCTCCACGTGAGCAGTTTGTCTCTCCAGTAAATATCGCATAGCAGTAAAAAGTGATCTTTCATGGTCCTCAACCTTGAATAACATCATCAGACTCCTACAAAGTGTCACTTCTAATGCTGGAAGTGCATGCAAGAAGCAGAGAAAAGTCATATTACAAGAAAAAGTTGAATTGCTTGATATGTGCTATGAATCCAGGTCTGTAGCTGTAGTTAACTGCCATTTCAAGAAAAAATGAATCCAGCATGAGAATCATTGTAAAAAATAAGAAAATAAAATTTATAAAGCAATCACTGCAGCTATGCCAGCATGTGCAAAAAACTTGTAGTTTTTGCAAAATCCTGCTTTATTCCATATTAAAATTCAGCTTTAATGTGAGTACAGGGTTCCTTTAAGAAAGGCATATCTATATCTCTAACACAATTTAAATAAAAGTAAAGTTCTTAGGTGACAACTTAAAGTGAAGGCAAGTGAAGTATCTAAAACTGAAAAATTTGACGCCAGCAAAAGATAGCTTGATACTTTTAGAAAGGGGCTTGGCTTAGAAAATGTCAAGCTAATGGAGAAGCAGCTTCTACTGACCAAGAAGTAGCAGATGAGTTTCCAGACACCATTAAAAATCATTAAGGGGAATGTATATCTGCCTGAACAGGTGTTTAATGTAGATGAAATCATCTTATTCTGAAAAAAAAAAGTCATAAAGGAGACATTAGTCAAAAAGAAAAGCAAGAAATCCTGATTTAAGGCAGGGAGGAGGAATAAGTTAACTCTACTGTTTGGTAAAGATGCAGTCAGGTTTACAATCATGACTGCTTTTACCTACAAAGCTGCTAACGCCTGAGTCTTTAAGGGAAAAGATAAATACCAGCTGTCAGTCTTTCGGTTGTACCACAAGAAGGCCTGGAAAATGAGACCCCTTTTTCTGGTTTGGTTTCACGGATGTTTTGTCACTGAAGTCAGGAAGTACTTGCCAGCAAAAGACTGTCTTTTAAATTGTTTTGATATTGGACGATGCCCCTGCCCACCCAGAACTGCACAAGTTCAACACCAAACGTGTTGATGTGGTCTGCTTGCTTCCAAACACCATGAAGTAATGAACCAAATTAAACCATTATTCATGTTAATTTACAGAAATATTTTGTCATAGATTTTTTTGGGCCAAAAACGAGTGTATGAAATGATATCGCAGTGTTTTAAATTTCATTCCCCTGATTACAGCTATGTTTGTGCATCACTAGTTGGTGAATTGGCTGTGTGTGCATTCTAAGAGTTTTGACTGTTCTTGTGGGGGGTTCTCCTTTTTCTCATAGATTTCTACAGGCTCATTATATACTCTAGATTTGAATCTTTTGTCAGTGATGTGTTTTTTCAAATATCTAATTCCTCTAGCTATGGATTGTCTTTTTCATTGTTTCATATTTGTCTTATGGTAAAGAGGCTTTTTAACATGACTTATTTAGAAGACCAGGTTCTCCTCTCTTATAATGACATGTTTAGAAAACCTCATCTACTTATTATTATTATTGAAACAAGATGTCACTCTGTCACCAAGGCTAAAGTGCAGTGGCATGATTACAGCTCACTGCAACCTCTACCTCTCAAACAATCCTCCTGCTTTAATCCCAGGTATTGGGAACTACAGGTGTGCATCACCACACTTGGCTAACTTTTTGTATTTTTTTTTTGTAAAGATGAGATCTCACTATGTTGCCCAGGCTGGGATTGAACTTCCGGATTCAAGCAATAGGCCTCCCAAATTGCTGGGGTTACAGGTGTGAGCCACCATGTCTGGCCTCATCCTGTTTTTGTATAATGAATTATTTTCCCTATGTTTTCTTTTGAGTATGTATCATTTTGTTTTTTATATTTAGTTAGTGTACATTATTCTCAATTTTTTGGTTCATGGCTAGAGGTAAAGTTCAATTTTTATTGTTAATCCGTCTTGCCATTATTTATCTGTAAAATCCTTTGTAATATACTAATCTTCCCAACATGTTTGACAAATCATAGGATTACTATTTTGTTTCCATCGTCAATAACCTACTGCTTAAGATACTATCACCTTATAGTCATCTTAATGTCTTATAGATACTCACTATTCCCTCTTCTCCAAAGCCACTATTGTTATAAGTCAGTCTTTGATTTTCACATGAATATTAAAGTGGGCTTAAATCTGTAAAAAGCTAGTTTGGATTCTAAATAAAGTGGCATTTAATTATAAGTTAAACTGAAAAGAACTGATATCCTAAAGACATTTAATTTTTTCCCAACAATAGCATATGTCTACGTTTACTCAAGTCTGTGTTGCTGACTTTCAATAGTGTCACAATTTCTCTGTGTACGTCTTACCATGCCTTGTCAAGGTGTGTTCTATGGGTTCCTGTGGAATCCATTTGAAAGGTCTTTCCCTAAGTGTTATGGATTAAATATTTTTGTTTACCCCACCCCCAAATTTCCATGTTGAATCCTACCCTCAATCTAATGACATCTGGGTTTTTGGAGATTTATTGGGTCTTGAATGTGTAAAGCCCATGAATGAGATTAGTATCTCATAAAAGAGGCCCCAGAGAGATATTTGTCTCTTCCAGCAAATGAGTAAGATGATGATCATCTGTGAGCCAGGAAGAAGTGAGCCCTCACCTGACATTGAATATAAAGGTACCTTCTTAAACTTCCCAACCTCCAGAACCAGGAAAAATAAATTTCTGGGTTTTTTTTTCCCTCATATTAGTCTATGCATATAGTAGTTTGTTATAGTAGCCCATACAAAGACACCAAATATCCAACAGCTTTTGATATTATTGGTAAATGCTATGCTTTAAATTTTGTCTTTAATAGGTTGTTCCTGGTGTATTAAATATACATTAATGTTTTCCTATGCATTTTAACTCTAATCCTGCTAAGCATGCATATTATGCTTTATAATTTAATATTTTCTCTTGGATTTTCTATATATTTAGTCACATTGTCTAAGAACATACAATTTACATTTATTTTGATTATCATATTTTCCCATCTTTAACTTGTTTCAGTGGCTAGAATTTTTGGTAAAATGTTGAGTAAAATGGTTGATAGTGGGTAGCTTTTTCTCATCCTGATGCCAGAGAACAATATTTAATGTGATAAATTATTATGATTCATTTTCAAAAATTAAAGTAATCTTGAGTTCTCAAATTAAATTCAAAATGTGATGGCATAATGCCATTTTGTAAATATTGTAAATATTTTTTATTTACTCTATGAATAAGATAGGTATACACATTTTTTTCTTGTTATGGGATAAGATTTTAATTGTTTATGGAAAGCATTGCCAAATTTTCTATTTCTTGCAAGACACATAATACTTGCACTATCTTATATTGTGATTTTTAGAAGAAATCATTGAAAGAGCCATCTGAATCAGAAGTTACCTGTGTGGTATAATATCTGCACATGTACCACAGAACTTAAAGTATAATTTAAAAAAAATCAGTACCTTAATTCCTTTTAAGTTATTTATATTATTTTCCTTTTTGTTTCAGTATTTGCTACTCTCTTCCCCTGCCACCACCAAGGCATTTGGTCATTTTATTACATTTGAAAATATATTGGCATTAATTTGCTACTAATAACCTTTTACTAGTAAGTCAACACACTCCGTATGATTTCAATTCAGGCACAACTCATTTGATTGATCATCACTGTATTACACTTTGTAAGTATCGCTTTGTTTACAAATTGAAGGTTTGTAACAACTCTGCCTCCAGGAGGTCTATCAGTGTTATTTTGTAATGGTATGTGTTCACTTTGTGTCTCTGTATCACATTGTTGTAATTCTACCACTGCTTAAAAGTGCTTCTTAGCACTTTTAACAGCACCTGTTATGGTGATCTGTGATGCGTGATCTTTGATGTCACTCATCAAAATTGCAATTGTGTTGAGTTGCTATGAATTGTGCCCCTATAAGATGATGAACTTAATTGATAAATGCCCTGTGTGTTCTGCTGCTCCACTGACCAGCCATTCTTATCTTTCTTCCTCTCCTTAGGCCACCCTAGTCTCTGAGACACAACAATATTTTAGGTCAACTATTATTCTTACCATGGCCTCAAAGAATTCAAGTGAGATGAAGACTTTTAAGTCTCTTATTTTGTATCAAAAACTGAAAATGATTAATATTAGTGAAAAAGGCCTGTCAAAAGCCAAGATAAACCAAAAGCTAGGCCTCTTGTGCCAGTTATCCAAGTTGTGAATTTAAAAGAAAAGTTCTTGAATGAAATTAAAAGTGCTACTTTTAGGTCAAACACCTTGTGTCTAATTCTACCTCTAGATCTCGGGGCATAAAACGGTTCTTATAAGAAAGACATATCTATATCTCTAGCATAATTCAAATAAAAGTAAAGACTACTTCATTGATTTAATTTTTCTACTTTTTTGGTGGTAGGAGAGACAAGATCTCACTTTGTCAACCAGACTGGAGTGCAGTAGTGGAATCATAGCTCACTGCAGCCTCAACCTCCTGGCCTAAAGGAGTCCTCCCACCTTAGCGTCCTGAATAGCTGAGAAACAGGCATGGACCACCACACCTGGCTAATTTTTTTTAACTTTTTTTATAGAGATGGGTTGCATTCTGTGGCACAGGATGTCTCAAACTTCTGGCTTCAAGTGATCCTCCTGCCTTGGCCTCCCAAAGTGCTGTGAGGCCAAACTGTGGAAACACGTTGGGACTTACATTGGGCCTTTTCTAAAACTCTTGGCTACATCACTATCTGTATTTCTCCATCCTCATAGAGCCACTATGCATTGCATGTATGATGCCTACCCCCATCTGAAAACTGTTACACTTTTAGGCTCCCTCATTACCTTAAAAGTTACTATTCACCCAAATATCAAAGCCTCACATCAGTGTCATCACTAACTCCTCTCTTCCACCTTGGCCAAATTTGTTGAAACTACATTTAAAACTAACCCAAATGCAAACATTTCTCACCATTTCTGGTTCTGCCCACTTATTCCTCATGGCTACTATCTCTTTTCTAAACTGACAGAAATATCTACTAATTGTTACCATTCCTGCCCAACTCTTTGAAAAGTAAAGTAGTTCTTTTCACTCACTTGTTGAAAACCCTTCAGTAGACTATGATGGACGACAGGTCTCTAAAAAATTAGGCCTAGATCTTTCCCATCAATCTCATTTTTGACTCTCTGTCCCCACACACTGTGCTCCATCATCTCATCCTTGCTGCTTCTTGGCCAAGCCATGCTTACTCCTCAGCACGACTTTGCACCTGCTACACAGCTATGCTCTCCCTCTCTGCAGGCCTTGCCAGACATTTGGTCAGGTCTCTGCACAAATGTCAGTTCCTCAGAGAGTTTTTCTCTAATCTGTCACTCTTAACTGTTAATTCGTTTTGTTTTTCATAGTTCATCATTCCAACTGAAATTATACTTTCTTTTCCTAATAGTTTGTGTGTTGTCTCTTTTCCCAGATAAAATTTAAGCCTCTCAGGAGCAAAGACTCTGTCTTATTTATGGTTGTGTCCCCTGTGAGTAGAAGACTGTCTAATGCCTGCTAAACATTTGTTATATACTTTTATATAATAAATAAATGCTGCTCAGTTTAGACAGTAATAATGAAGTGGCAGACAATTGACTCATTGAATTAAGGAAAACATTAGCAAATTTAAAACACATTCTGTAGATTTTTGCCAGGAAAATAAAAAGATTCTTAAAATAATCCTATCTCGGAAAGCAGCTTTTTAACTTCAGTTTGCAAATTTCAAGCTGAGTTAAATCTATATTGGTATTGCTGCTGTATTTGATGGGACTTTCAACCAATTTTGAGCACCACTGATTCATAGTGTAGTTTAACTAAATCGGAAGAAGCAAAATACAGTTGCATTGTGCATAACCAATTTATTCCTTGGCCGTAATTCATCTGCACTAGGCAAAGCCACCTACGGCTTCAAGAGCACAACCACTTCTTTCTATTACTGTAATCACATTTTTCCAGAGCTTGGCAGTGATGGATGAGCATATCAAAAGATAGAGAATTTTGCACAATGGTAAAAACTGTGGACCATTCAAAGAGCCTTTCAAATAGCCACCTGTTTTTTTCCAATAGGAACTTGTAATTTCATACTGGTCGGAGAAAGATAAAGAATAAGAACTTTCAACCTAGAATTTCATATCCAGCCAAACTGGGTCATCAAATAGATGCAATAAAAAATGATAAAGGGGATATCACCACCAATCCCACAGAAACACAAACTACCATCAGAGATTACTACAAACAGTTCTATGCACATAAACCAGTAAACCTGAAGAAATGGATAAATTCCTGGACACTTGCACCCTCCCAAGACTAAACCAGGAAGAAGTTGAAATCCTGAATAGATCAATAACAAGGGCAGAAGTTGAGGCAGCAATTAATAGCATACCAACCAAAAAAAAGTCCAGATCCACATGGATTCACAGCTGAATTCTACAAGACATACAAAGAAGAGTTGGTACCATTCCTTCTGAGACTATTCCAAACAAAACAAAAAGAGGGAATCCTCCC